>CAXITT010001322.1:9008-32617 GCA_964033795.1 Lymnaea stagnalis | reverse complement strand
TAGATAGATAGATAGATAGATAGATAGATAGATAGATAGATAGATAGATAGATAGATAGATAGATAGATAGATAGATAGATAGATAGATAGATAGATAGATAGAGAGAGATAGAGAGAGAGAGAGATTGAGAGAGAGAGAGTGAGAGAGATAGATAGATATATAGATTTAAAAAAAATATGTAAGAACAAAAACCCATCAACTGCATACAGTACTCTGGAAGAAGGAGTGAAAAGGTCACATGCAGCCCTAAAGTTAAGCAAGGAAAACATTTATTTTTTTACATGAAGCTCTCTTATTGTAGATGATAAGAAGCTGATTGAGTTGTTTATAGAAAAAAAAATAAGAGTGGATCTATCATGTGCGTCTTGGATTTGTTTACATGTGTTACGCACTGGCTTCTAATATGAGAAATTAATCTCCTATTTTAATTTTATTGGATTGTTTTAATCAGTGCATAACAAAGGGCGATACCATAGAGTCAACAATATTAACGATACGACACCCAAAACAGTTGCCAGTTACAATTAATATGACTTAATTTAGTAATAATACAATAACAAAACAAAAGAAATATAATTAAAATCATCAACTTACAGTATGGTAGATCGTGTACCGGTACACACTTAAAACGATGTTTCAATTAATAATGATAAATGAGAAATAAACACAAATGAGCACAATACACAAAGAATAATACAAGCCTCGTAAAGTTAATAATAGCTATCTGAATGTCCGACTCTCCGTATCTTTGAATCCCTTATATATGTGGGTCTACCGACTGTCAACGGTATGAGAAGCACTGTTGTTATGCGTAGATTATTGTTTCAATGTTTGATAGGGAAAAGATGTTTAGTTAAAGATTTTATATGTAGCTGTATCGTTTGTGTGAGAGTGTTGTGACGTAATTGTGAAGTGGGAAGTGACGCGTTAGTTTTCGTTGTTGTTAGAGAAAAGAGATGGCTGTTTTGCACTATTCAAGATATGGCTTTTCTGTGTGATGTTTCTATGTGTGAGGATTTCAACTAGATATATTGTGAAGTTTAATGGTTACAAGCTGTATAGAGAAGTACACTGATTGTCATTTTGAAGAGGCATATTTAATGTATATATTGTATCGAACCGTGGAGTGTTTGTTGATTCGGAGACTATTACTTTTGGTTGTGCTGTTCGGTGATCAAGTGGAAGACTTGGCTGGATGAATAGACTTTCATGGCCATGAGTATATGATTTGCAACACAACAGACGCGTAAGCCCTGCCTTCCAGAAGCTACTCAGCATTTGTTTACATTTCTAGAACAATCGCAAACATTCTACAAAATACTAGGAGACAATCTAACAATGTTTAATTGGAAAGGCGGTAGTCAACAAGATACATCAAACGAATAGACCACGCCCATCTATGAAGCGATCGTCTTCTTAAGAATATAATTTATGTTCAAGGATATTTCAAGCAAGGGGAAATCGTGTTATACAAAACAACCGCGCTTCTGTTTTTACCTTTTAATTATTATTTTTAAGTTATTTAAGAATTTTGAAATGGGTCTAGGAATTAAGATATAACATAGATCAATAATATGAAACAGAGTTGTCGCGTTATTGCGGAATTTGAAAAAACAAAAAAAACAAACGTTCTTTTCTTTTAGAAAAAAAAAATTGTTCTTATTTTTTAAAATAAATATCTTCTGGAATATTATTTAGTTTTAAAAAAAAATCACATTTGAAGTAATTATTTCTTTGCTTTTCGACCCCCAAAAAATAATAAATAAATCGATGTATATAATGAATCACAAATTTTATATATTAAGATGCTTATGATTCACCCTATTGAGACGGTGCATTCAAGTATTGCAAGCTGATGATGGAAGTAGTTTCTTTGAGCCTAAAGGTTCGTTTTGTTTTATTTAAATAATGTATGTTGATTAATTTGTTTAAATTCTCGATTATGTTTGTTAAATTGGTATGTACAAAGTGGTGAGCCTAGCCCTATGCTGAAGTGTCTTGCTGTATAAAAAGCTTATGATAATAATAAAAATATATCAATCGCTCTCTAGCTCAACCCTCTAACCAACTAATGCACCCTTCCAATCACTCAGCCACTCACTCACAAACTAATTAACTAATCAATGTTTCTCAATAACAGCAAGCTCTATCAAAATGAAATCTTTCACATTTAAGCCTCTGATATGCTGTTGATTACCCGTCAAAATCAATAAGGTCTATCGAGTCCTCGGTTAGAGAGGAGACTGAGTTATGGTGAGCTCGTAGGTGCCTGGGTAGACCGATCCTTGCGCGATAAAATCTCTTGCGCCGCGCTCAGGGTATAGTTGCTGCAGTCGGTGATCTACTATTGCTCTTTCGGGTGAGCCTGCGTGTCTCAGCTGTGGTTATGCAACTGGCTTCATGAGATTTAGACACTTTCTTGACAGCTGCTCTAGAAATGGCTCTGTCCTGTGTTGTCTGCATGTCTATGGGATCAGGACTTATAAATAAGGACCTTTGGACAGGACTAGGAGAAATCAGCCGGTCAGGGCGAGTCGGACAGTCTATTGTATTTGGATTTCATTATCAAACTTTATACACCTTTAAAACAATAATTGAAAAAAAAATTCTAACAAAGAGAAAATACAAAATAATGTAAAAAACCTAATTTAATCAATGTCACTATTTAAAAAAAAACTAAATAAACATATTCCTTACAAAAATAAACATAAAAATTTGTACGTATCTTATAATATCATTCTTTAATATCAAACACATGGATGTGCTTTAAGGTATAGCTTCTATTATAAAATGCATTTACTTTTAAAAAATAATATATCTACACTTACCACTTACACTGATTCTACCAGATATCTAAGAATTTTTTAACTGTACCAACAATTGTTCCAAAAAAAAATCGGCGTCACATTAAATAACAAATAATACTACATTTAACCAACGTTTAATGAACTCGCCCAGTGCCAGTCCCTCCAGGTAAACTTAACGAAAGTTCAAGCAATTTACATAGCATTCATTACGTGCTGAGATTTGATTCTTCTAACGGTAGGGTAGCACGATACAACATGACTTTTGGTGGCACTTCTTATGAGTTCAACCCAGAGCTGACCATCAAAGATTTAACGCCTGATACACAATACTGCTACATCGTAACTGCATATAATAAACATTGAATTGGCAGTGATGACGACAGAAGAAGCTTTAAAAACAGATCAAGGTGAAAATTAAATTATCAATTCATAAAGATACTTTGTAGGTGATGAAATAATGTCGTATCGAGAAAAACACAAAAGGCCAATAAGTAAGTTAATTAAGCGAAAGAGACGCAAGGGGAAATAATTAGGTTCATTTAGAGAAAGAAACAAAAGGGGCAACAATAAAGTTCATTAAGAGAAATAAAAAAAAATTAGGAGCAACAATTAAGACGACGTATAACTTCTTGGATATGTAAAACTTGATTTGTCTTTAACTTTCCTATAACTCTAAATTAATTTTTTTAAATTTGAAGGTGCCAACGTAAAGCGAAAAGTGGGGGGAAGGGGGTAGGGAGTAGGGCATCGCATCGACTTAGAAACATAAACATTTTTATATCTTAAAGTTTCTCTCTTTCAACTGATTTAGGTATTGCTGTCTTTTCATAAGGTTAAAAAAAATAATTTTCAAAGTTAGAATTTTAGCATTTGTTTGCTGAAAAAATGTCTTTCTATTTTTCCTATCAATTTTGCTTTCATTAAATATTAAATAATATTGTATGTTTAAATCTTTAAACATAAATTGATGTTAGCTTATTTTTAAATCTCAATGTCCCTCGTGACAACATCGCACGTACATTCCGTTTTAGTAGCTAGAGTTAAGCAATCGAAGAGTCACTAAACCTTGCTCTGATAGCTGAAGTCACTATTGCCGCCCTGCTTGTCGATAGTGTTGTAGTTCCCGTTACCGTGACGCTGATACTCAGAAAGCGAAGCGGAAACAGGTCAGTATCAACAATATTTGTTTCTATCGTCAGTTTCTATTAAATATCGTGGTGATATTCTCTGATCATTTTGTTTTTAAATTTGAGACTCAACACCAAGAAAACACCAGAACTCGTGATGCACACTTAAGCTTAAACCACAACTCTTAATATACATTAAGTAACAGAAACTCGTACTGTACACTAAGTTCAAACAACAACTCATACTATACAGTAGGTACAAAACCACAACTCATGAAGTATGCTAAGTGTTATAGGGAGGAAGATAAAAGATATACCATTACTGTTGCTCAGGTGTTAAAAAAAAACAGGGTTGTAACTCGTTGATACAATTTTGATTTAATTCGAGAGTTGTTCCCTTTTCTTCCATGCCAACTCCTGCCAGTAAGAATCTTGAAGACGTAATTCAGAAATGAAATCGTTTATTTTTCACCAACCGCACCCCACACTATTAGATAGACCTGCGATGAATAGATATATGAGAATGAACATTTTGTCTCCTTCCTAACATTGACACAGACCAAATGGGTGAGTACATAAATATATATAAATATATTATATAAACCTGACATACTGTTCCTGGATTTGTTGCTGTTGCAGGGAAAGACAAAAGACGTAACCACCATTTCAGCACAGTTTGGACTCAACATAATGAAAAGCAAGACAAAAATCATAAAGTTAAACTCAACCAAACGCGAGCATATCTCCCTGACAGGAAAGGAGCTGAAAAAAGGGGAAACCTTCTAATAATTTGTAAACACCATAGACATAAATGGTGGATCCAACGCAGACGTAAGGGCTAGAGTTGGAAAATCTACACAAGCATTTGTGCTATTAAAGAAAATGTGGGAGTCGAAAGTGATGAAACTGCTTACCAAAGTCAAAATCTATAATACAAATGTAAAAAAAATTCTACTATTCGGAGCAGAAAACTAGAAAACAACAACGAGCATTACTCAGAAAGTGAAGACCTTCACAAACACTTGACTTAGAAAGATCCTGAACATTAAATGCCCAAATACCATCACCAACAGAGACCTACTAGACAGGATATACCAGGTGCAAATTGGTGAAGATATCAAAAAGAAAAGATGGAGGTGGATAGGGCATTCTCTCCGAAAACCCCCAGATAGCACCACCAGAACATGCCTAACATGGAATCCACAAGGAAAAGGAAACAAAAGAAGGCCTAAGAAGACATGTAGACGCGAGCTAGAGGTATACAGGCAAAGTATGGGTTACACCTGGAAGCAATTGGAAAGGAAAGCACAAGACCGTGATGATTGGAACATTCTGTTGGACTACCTACGCCAAAGGCAAAAAAAACCCAAAAAAAAAACACATAGGTGTAAACATAGCAGACCTCCTGGGTGTTCACCACACAGACAAAGTGAGCATGTTTAAAAGAGATCAAGTAGCTATGTAAAACATTGTTGATCAAGCGTTTTATTTTCGTATGCACCCCCCTGGGACAAAAGTTTCATCAACCACGTCATAGTTTATATCAACAAAGGAGTTAATGCAACTCACTAATGCTCAGTGTTATAATACTATAAATGTTAAAGTGCGACGCTCGTTTAAATATTTACATAAAACTTTGGAATCCATAAATTCTGATTTTTAGCTGAATTATTTCCTCATTCCCCTCACCCTCGATCTCATTATCTGAAAAGGAATTTCATTTTTTACTGAGAAATTTTCAATTTAAATAACGAGCTCAAAGTTTTTATTTCTAAA
Organism: Lymnaea stagnalis; assembly: GCA_964033795.1. Lineage (NCBI taxonomy): Eukaryota > Metazoa > Mollusca > Gastropoda > Lymnaeidae > Lymnaea > Lymnaea stagnalis. The sequence goes on along the minus strand of CAXITT010001322.1, from coordinate 26,905 downwards.
TTCATACTATTGTATAATATGCATACTATTCAACTAAACGAAAGAAATGAAAGAAGTAAATAATAATTGTGTACTAAAACTTTCTTTGCTATCTCAGACGATTTTGAAATTCGTCTTCCACAATTGAGCTGAAAGAGACAAATATTTTGAGTTTTGACACGATGCATCTGATTCTCTTGAGATTAAAAAAAAAAAAAAGAACAGAATTGTATTTTAAGTTACGAACATATTTTTTTTTACTAATTAGCTAGTTGGTTTGTGATTGTCTTGATTATATTGTGCGCTCTTCAATGATTGTTTTATGTTTTAAAATTTCAAGATCCATTACAAGTCATAAATTATAAACGATGCCTGCAAAGTTTTCTGCTTTTATGGGAAGCCATGTAAACATACTGACATTTGAGATCGCTAAAAAGTGTGTTTTTTACATCTACTAGTGTTGTTTCTTTAGTACGCCCTGCTAACTCTAGATATCTAATTGTTAGCTGACGCTCATATCGTGTGTCTGTAACAATATTATTTGAATGACACTGTTATGTATCCTACATTCCACGTGCGTGAACTTTCTTTGACCTTGCATTAGCTCCCTCGCAGACGGTTGCGTTTGTTGTGGGCGGGGCTAGTTCTTTTGATCGGCCGTGTTTACCAATTAAACATGGTTAGACTGTCTCCAAGTATTTTGAAGAATGTTTGCGATTGTTCTAAAAATGTAAACAAATGCTGAGTGGCTTCTCGAAGGCAGGGCTTACGCATCGATAGACCCACATATTTAAAGGATTGACAGGCACAGAGGGAGTGAGATTCAGAGAGATTCAGATAGATTGATATATATAATTTTTATTTGTGTATTATTCTTTGTGTGCTTATATGTGTTTATTCGCATTCTTCATCCATCATTATTAATTGGCACATTGTACTAATTGTGTACCAGTACCAGATCTACCATACTCTGTAAGTGGTTGATTTGTAAATATATTTCATTTGTTTATTATGGTATTATTACCAAATTAAATCTTATTAATTTTAATTGGCAACTGTTTTGGGTGCCGTAACTTTTTTTATTGTATTTATCTATTGTATCGTCCTTTGTTAGGTACTGTTTGAATGAGCCATAACTTAAAACAAGAGATTAATTTCTCCCAATAGAAGCTAGTGCGTAACAAGGCATCTAAAATAAATAGCTAATCACGAAGAAAAAATGGCGTCTTATGCATTGAGCTCACTGACAAAATAATTCTAATTCAGGGGCATGAAAATTGGAAGCGAAAGCACATATTATACAGTAGATAAATAGGTATCAAACTTTATCATGTTAAAACTTAAACATCATTACTATGTAAATAAAATAGATACATCTTTCTTTAATAAATAACGTCTTTTGATAAGACTTTCGCTAAATTTACATTTCACGGGGGAGGACCATTGTCCCTTTTCTTGTCCTTTTTGTATGTATATTTATTTATTTATTTATTTAGGCATTTTTATATAGCGCTTATCATAAAGCTCTAAGCGCTTTACAATTATTAAAACATGTAAACTAAGTAAATACAAATGAGACACTAGGATAGTAACTACTATTCTATAGAAACAATGAAAATGGCTATAAAACGAGGACACTTTGACACTTCAGGATCAACCCGAAACAGAAAATGAGGTAGGGCAAGGAGGGTGCATCACAGGTCATAGGCGGACCTAAACAGATGAGTTTTAAGGGACTTTTTGAAAATGGACGAGGTTTCACTATGACGTATATGGAAGGGGAGCTGGTTCCAGAACGTGGGCCCATGGAAGCAGAAGGAGCGTTCACCGATGGTCTTAGTTTTAGTTCTTGGGATTGAGAGGGTTCTACTGTCAATGGAAGAACGTAGTTGTCTTGTGGGGAAGTAAGGAAGCAACAGATCAGAGAGATAGACAGGAAAGTGAGGGTCAGTGAACGAGTTGAAGCAAAGATTGGAAGACTTGTATTTGATGCGAGAGGATATTGGAAGCCAGTGGAGTTGCCGCATGTGTGGTTGAATGTGGTCATGTTTCTTTAATTTAAAAATGAGTCTGCATGCTGAGTTCTGTGCCTTCTGAAGTTTGTCTATGTGGTGTTGAGGAATGCTTGAGAGAAGAATGTTACAGTAGTCAAATTTTGAAAGAATGAGTGAAGAGACGAGAGTTTTTGTGGCATCAACGGAGAGGAGGTGTCTAATGGTGCTGATTTTTCAAATTTCGTTATATGCTGATCTGCATATATTCGTGACATATAGCCTGCTATATACGTAAATGTCATTGTTGGGTGCTGAGAGTTTGGTGTGGGAGGTAGAAAGTATTGCAAAGTGCATAACATTATTATCCAGGTAACAGCGAGTTTTATTCTACTATATATACGATTAAGCTAATGGGAAAATCTGACGCTGATTTCAATAGCTCAGAATACAACATGTCCTACAACTGCACCTAACAGTGTTTAAACATGCGTTCAACTGACGAGAAAACTGAAATTCATCATTAAACCGATTTCTTGCACAGATCATTCAATTGCTTAAAATTTTGTTTAGTAAATATAAAAATTTAAATCTGATATTACTTATAAAAATTCTCTTTACAACTTATTTCTTAACATTCTGATTAGGTTGAGAGACAATATTTTAATTATTAATCTGAATGTGAGAGTTAAAATAAACATTTAAAAAAAAATACAGCAAAATAACGCTATCCGAATTTCAAAGCTCCCAAAGGGACTTCAAAGAAAAGAATATTAACACAATGCTATCCTTTGTGTATTTCATCATTAATGTGATAGCAAATCTAATGTTAAAATTTTCGTAGATGACCTCAATGAGACATTGCGTTTTGTATAAAATGCAATCCTTATGAACTATAGGACACTGCAACTGGGTTTGTTACTTCCTTGTCACCTCGGGTTATCATGTTAAACATTGTTTTGTTAGTGTCTTTGCATAAATTGATTGCCACGCATTGAAAAAAAAAAGAAAGATAAAAAACTAAATTTCGTCTCCTAGTGTTAAGCCTAAAAATGGCTTAAATACGATCGATACAAAAAAATCATATCTTCTTTTCTTTATGTGATAGAATAGTAATATTGGTGTCAATATAAATGTCAGCCATTGCCAGTAGTAAGCATTCTGTGCATGTTAGATGTATTTGAAATCTTCAGTTTGAGTAAAAGTAGCCTTAGCGAACAACGTAAATAAAAATAAAACTTCTTTACATTTCTAATACATTTAGTAAATCCTTTTGCCTTATGAGAATCTCAGTACCCTTATGGGCACACGTTCTTGTGCCTCAAAGTGTCATTACTACCATTCTAAACACACGTTCTTATGCCTTAAAGCGTGCATTAATACCCTTCTTTACACACGTTCTTTTGACTCAAAGCGTGCATTACTACCCTTCTGAACACACGTTCTTTTGCCACAAAGCGTGCATTATTACCCTTCTGACCCCAAATCTTTTAACTCAAAGCGTGCAATTCTAACCTTCTGCACATAATTTCTTTCCTTCATGCATTTTTAGAAATACATCCTTAAAATCGTTTTTGTCTTGAAAATCGTGACCGAACAGTAACCCAGTTAACCTATACATGGATAACATGTGGAAGATGTGAATATTAAAGTTGTGTACAAAAGGAGATCAGTAGACCAAGACTTGGGAAAAACCATTCATCGGTCCTCCGTTCTTCTGCGATTTTGTGCCAGTTGTTACCCATGCATGACGAATATGGCCTATCTAGTTGTTGTGTCCTTGAAATTTTAACTAATTTTTTATTTAGCTGGTTTTTTAAAAAATGTTTCTGTTGAATTCGATCCATCGGTGAACGCTCCTTCTGCTTCCATGGGCCCACGTTCTGGAACCAGCTCCCCTTCCATATACGTCATAGTGAAACCTCGTCCAGTTTCAAAAAGTCCCTTAAAACTCATTTGTTTAGGTCCGCCTATGACCTGTGATGCACCCTCGTTGCCCTACCTAATTTTCTGTTTCGGTTTAATCCTCAAGTGTCAAAGTGTCCTCTTTTTATAGCCATTTTCATTGTTTCTATAGAATAGTAGTTACTATCCTAGTGTCTCATTTGTATTTACTTAGTTTACATGTTTTAATAATTGTAAAGCGCTTAGAGCTTTATGATAAGCGCTATATAAAAATGCCTAAATAAATAAATAAATAAATATTTTTCGTAGATTGATATTATCAAATTAATCCTATAATTCGTCAATTTTTATATAATATATATTTTTGTATATTTATAAATATCAATTTTTTTAAAATTATTAAGGATATTTATGATGTTCCAATTATGAGTACCCCGGTATCAGATATCAGCCGGAGATTTAATATAATTGTGCTCGATTGTAACACAGTTAAATTATAAGAACGTTTTCTCAAGGCAACTTTGGATGCTATAATTATTTTTAGTGTTTTTACCCACTACCACCTCTAAAATAATAATAATAATAATAATGTTTACAAATGAGCTCCAGCATTCTTTAGATCAGCAGTGGTGTATTCTTTGTTCCGTTGGGGGCGATTAGTTTCATGTATTTTTACACTGACACCGAAGTCAGACATAGATGACGCAGGGCAATTGTTTGAATTAAACAAATCAGCTCTATTTCGTTTGTGCTCGTCGCTGTCACTCAGCCTCACGGGTCCAGGTACACGTTGCAGATGGCCTTGATGACCTTACTTCCGTCTCTTGCCGACAGAAGACCCTTCTAAAAAACGAACATTATTAATAGGCGCATTAGCTCTGCTGTAATTTAGTTAAAGACTGTGAAAGGTTTTTAAACGGGAACGCGCGAAAGGATAGGGGCGGGGGGGGGCGAAAGGGGTCACCCGCCTCGTGGACATTTTAAATATGGGCGTAAAAAAATCGCGTAAAAAATTTCATGCGAAATGTGTGTATTAATCTATACCTAAAGGAAGACGGCGTCAAAATTTCAGATTCCCCCCCCCCGGGTGGGGTGCTTGCTTGCCACACGACGGGTGTTTGTTTGCTAATAGTAGTTACTATCCTAGTGTCTCATTTGTATTTACTTAGTTTACATGTTTTAATAATTGTAAAGCGCTTAGAGCTTTATGATAAGCGCTATATAAAAATGCCTAAATAAATAAATAAATAAATATTTTTAAACTATTTCCCATATCCAATTGATCTGAAACTTTTTTTATTTATTCACCACCGATGACAAAATACCACTTTATGATGAATAGGTCACCATTGACGTCAAATGACCCTTGAGTGACCTTATGTGGATATTTTATGAACGGAAAGCGGGAGGGACATCGTTTTTAATACATCTTGTCCTCAATGCATAGTTACCTGTAAACATATATTACCACAGAAATGACACCACTGACATTAAACGTGTGTGTATTTCATGGGAGCCTCACTTCTTTATGTCCCATCACATCTCCTAAAGCTGATAAATAATCCTACCCTCCACCCCCTAACGAAAAAAAAATGATTATAATTGTTTCATTTTAACAATTTAAATACTGTAGATAATATGTTGATGGATTATTAAGTGGCATCATAAGTACCTAAGTAAAATTTACTAAAATGTAAATTCAGGTTTTGTAAAATCTAGTGAATAGAATAACATGTTTTATTTGGTAGCCTACGTACTTCCTCCACGCAGAGCAGCCAATTATAGATAGTACAAGTCAGTTTCATAACTAATAGAAACAGATATTATAGATTACAAATAGATGTTATAATAGATGGTAGACGGCAGTTCATAGATATAGCAAAGAGTAGTTATTATTGAAGTTTTAGCCTAAATATAATTGATTTAACCGAAACAAAATTTTATTGGCGTTATAATCTAACATTTAATATATTTTACATAACAACCAGTATAAATGGTCAAAATAAATAATTACAGATGCTACGCTATACTCATTATGTCTGACCAGTTGTTATAGACGCAACTCTGCTTTTTTATAAACGCTACGCAATAATTATGTTATACGGTAAAGATTCAGCCATGAGGAACGTTCCTAAGAAATGTTTTAAATATTATATGACATTTCTGTTGTCTAAACCAGGAAGTTTATTTCGCATCAATTTTTCATACATGAAACTCTCCGCCGCATAAATCACTATTCAGAAGCAAGCCGCATGCCGTACGGAAATATTCATTTAAAACACCATGTTCTATCGCAATATGGTTTTAAATTCTCGGCGCTTTATTATTCTTATGTTTCTGTGTAACAAGCATGGGGTGAGTAAATACATTTATAGAAAGCTGACATTTACAAACATATTTATCTTTTCCTGTCAGTTTGGTACTAATCAGTTCGTTAATTACTTATGATTAACGTCTTGACAATGAAAATAATGTTATGATGGGGGTCACCAGAATATAATTAACTGTATTACATGGTCGCGGCATCAGGAAGGTTGAGAACCACTGATCTAGAACAACTAAGACGAGTGTTTTTATTGGAACCATAGTGTAATTGTTGTCAGAAATCACGTATACTAACGTAATTCGCTTTGCTCCAGTTTTAAATTTACAAAATATGCTAACTTAAATGGTGTTAGCGGTAAATATTCACATGTCGTCTTATGGAGCCAAAGATGTAAAGCTATCAGAAGTTCCTCAAATTTCAATCCATATTTTGAAGAAAAACTTTCTTGGCATCAATGAATGATTTTTAACAATATTTGTAAAACGAAAAACAAAGTTATTTTTTGAAAAATAGTCTGCCACTCGCAACAGCCATTTTCATGTTTTGGCCGATTTTGTGTACGAAATCTTGTACAGCTTAATATTTATATAATTAGCAGCACTTGGTCCCTAGATTTTTTTCAAAGACCCTTAAAATCAAACATTTCAGTGGTTGGTATTTATTTAGAGTCCTTTTTTTTAACAAACATCATATACATAAGGATCACTTAGAGAGTGAAGTAATGTATGACACAAAACGTTTCTGAAGAAATGTTGAACATCCTAATCGAAAAATATACGTTTAAAATTATATGTTCTTCAGGCCTATCACAATATCTAAGAAAACCAATGTATTATGTAGAAAAAGTTGAGACACGGCACATTATATTTTTCGACGTATTGTGAGTAGCATAGAAAGCAATTGCCACTTTCCTTTCGACGCATTAAAAGTAACACAGACAGCATTTGTTACATTATTTTAAGACGCATTAAAAGTAACACAGACAGCATTTGTTACATTATTTTAAGACGCATTAAAAGTAACACAGACAGAATTTGTTACATTATTTTAAGACGCATTAAAAGTAACACAGACAGCATTTGTTACATTATTTTAAGACGCATTAAAAGTAACACAGACAGAATTTGTTACATTATTTTAAGACGCATTAAAAGTAACACAGACAGCATTTGTTACATTATTTTAAGACGTATTAAAAGTAACACAGACAGCATTTGTTACATTATTTTAAGACGTATTAAAATTAACATAGACAGCATTTGTTACATTATTTTAAGACTTATTAAAAGTAACACAGACAGCATTTGCTACATTATTTTAAGACGCATTAAAAGTAACACAGACAGCATTTGTTACATTATTTAAGAGGTATTAAAATTAACACAGACAGCATTTGTTACATTATTTTAAGACGTATTAAAAGTAACACAGACAGCATTTGTTACATTATTTTAAGACGCATTAAAAGTAACACAGACAGCATTTGTTACATTATTTTAAGACGCATTGAAAGTAACACAGACAGCATTTGTTACATTATTTTAAGACGTATTAAAAGTAACACAGACAGCATTTGTTACATTATTTTAACACGTATTAAAAGTAACACAGAAGTCATTTGTTACATTATTTTACGACGTATTAAAAATAACAAGGACAGCAATAGTCACTGATAACTTTACAAGGTAATAAGAGTAAAAAAGACAGAAATCGTCACATATGAAAGTGTCAGGATATATAATCAAGTACACTAAATGAAAGCACGTATACATCGTAATCAGCTGGAGTGATATGCTCGTCAAATTGAAACCAGAAAGTTTGTTTCATGCTTGTTACATCTTTGCTAGAACAAGTCAATAATCATTGTAACCCTATATCCAAATACTTCCTACAGTTTGTCAACACAGCTAATGAAACAGTTTGTTCAGAGCAGTCTTCACTAATGCCCTATGATGGTTCCTGTAATCAGTCGTCTCAATGCATTAGCAACAGTAGCGATATCATGTGTGTCTGTCCAGTTAACACTCACTACAACAACTATACGGCTTCATGTGTATTAGGTAAGCAGCTTGATTTTTAAATTATTTTTGGGGGTGTGGGGTGTGTGTGGGGGGGGGGGCTAAGACTTTACAACAAGGGTATAACAACTTCTCTTTTTATTTCCTAACTTATCCAACTATCTTGATGCCATGCTCTAAAATCCCCCCAAACGCTCTTGACTTTGAGCGCGAACCACGTTTTGGTTGTGTATTAGGTAAGCAGCTTGATTTTTAAATTATTTTTGGGGGTGGGGGGTGTGTGTGGGGGGGGGGCTAAGACTTTACAACAAGGGTATAACAACTTCTCTTTTTATTTCCTAACTTATCCAACTATCTTGATGCCATGCTCTAAAATCCCCCCAAACGCTCTTGACTATGAGCGCGAACCACGTTTTGGTTATGAGATTTTGTTGTGTTTAGTGGCTTACCTAGGGTTAGTGCCGACAGTTTTGCCAGCTAAAGTATTTAAAGGCTCAGCTAATTTTAGTGCTACTTTGTTTCGTAGATCACCTTTTTTTAAATGCAACCAGTGTGGGCAAATATTTATGTTTAGTGGATCAGCTAGTATAAGTGCCACCATGGTGGGAAAGCTATCGTGTTTAGTGGCTCATATAGTATTAGTGCCACTACGGTGGGAAAAATACTGTGCTTAGTAGACCAGCTAGTGTTAGTGCCATCAGGGTGGGCAAGCTATTGCAATTAGTGGCTTTCCCAGTTTTAGTGCCGATACGGTGGGCAGGCTATTGTGTTTAGTGGCTCAGCTAGTGTTAGTGTTACCAGAGTGGGCAAGCTTTTGTGTTTAGTGGCTCAGCTAGTTAGAGCGTGTGGGTAAAACAACTATTGTGTTTCCTGGCTCAGCTAGCTTTAGTGCATCACGGTGGTAAAACTATTGTGTTTAGTAGATCAGCTAGCTTTAGTATTACCAGGATGGACATGCTATTGTGTTTGGTTGCTCAGTTAGCGTAATTTCGACCAGGATGGCTCACCTATTGTGTGTAATGGCTCAGCTAGTTTTAGTAGCTACAGGTTAGGCAGGTTATTGTGTTTTTTTCCTGAGGTAGTGTTAGTGCTACCAGGGAGGGCATGCTATTGTGTTTAGTGGCTAAGCTAAGTATGGAACCCCAAGGGTGAATCAAAATTTATGTTTAGTTGCTTAACTAGACTTAGTGCATTCAGGGTGGGATAACAATGGTGCTTAGTGGCTCAGCTAGTGTCAGTGCCACCAGTGAGGGTAAGTTTTTGTGTTTAGTTGGTCAGCTAGATTTAATGCCACCAGAGTGGGCAAGCTTTTGTGTTTAATTGCTCAGATAGCGTTAGAGACTCAAAAACTAAATCAACTATTGCGTTGAGTCGCTCAGCAAGTGCTAGTGCCATTAGGGTGGCTTTTAGTTCCTCAGCTAGTTTTAGTGCCACCAGGGAAAGGCAAGCTAGTGTGATTCGTGGTTCAGATAGTGTTAGTGTCCCGAGGAGATTATCAACTTTTGCTAGATTTAGTGGCAAAAGTTTGGGAAAGCTATCGTGTTTCTATGCTCAGCTAGTGTTTGTGCTATGTTGGTGAACCAACCACTGTGTTTAGTTGATCAGCTAGTATTTGTGCCAAGAAGGAGAGCCAGCGATTGTGTTTAGTAGCTCATCTAGTGTTAGAGCCATGTGGGAGAACCAACCATTGAGTTTAGTGGCTCAGCTAATGTTAGTGCCACCAAGATGTGGCCAGCTATTGTGTTTAGTAGCTCTGCTAGTGTTAGTGCAAGCACGGGAGGAAAGCTGTTGCGTTTAATGGCTCAGATTATGTTACTGCCATCAAGTGGGGTCAGCTATTGTGTTTAATTGCTCAGCTTATGTTAGTGCCACCAAGGTGGCCCAGCTTTTGTATTTAGTGGCTCAGCTAGGGTTATTGCCACGACGATGGGCAAGCTTTTGTATTTAGTGGATCAGCTAGTTTTACTGCCACCAGGGTAGTCCAGCGACTGTGTTTATTGGTTGAATTAGTGTTAGTGTCACCACTTTTTGCCAGCTATTTGATTTAAGGTACAACTGGTGTTTGTGCAGCCAGGGTTGGAAAGCTATTGTCTTTAGTCGATCAGCTAGTGATAGTGTCGCCAACGTGGGCAAGAAATAGTGTTTAGTGGCTTAGCTAGATTTAGTCCCACAAGGGTGGGCAAACTATTGTGCTAGGTGGCTAAAACGTGTTTGAAATTACCGGGATTGGCAAGCTATTGTCTTAAGAGACTCAGCTAGTGTTAGTGCCCTAAAAAGTAAATCAACTATTGCGTTAAGTGGCTAAGCTAGTGTTTGCGCCACCATGGTGTGTCGGCTATTGTGTTTACTTGCTCGGCTAGTGTTAGTGCCATAAGGGTGGACAAGCTATTGCAGGGTAGGCAAGCTACTTTGTTTAGTGGATCAGCTAGTGTTAGTGCCCAGAAGAGTGCCCTGAAGAGATAATCATCTACTGCTTTTAGTTTCAAAGCCAGAGTGAGTGCCACCAGGGTGGGGAAGCTGTTCTTTTTATTTGCTCAGCTAGTGTTAGTTCTATGTTGGTGAACCTATCATTGTGTTCGGTTGCTCAGCTTGTGTTTGTGCCACTCTAGAAGTGCCAGCTATTGTGTTTAGTAGCTCAGCTAGGGTTAGTGCCAACACAGGGGCCAGCTAATATGTTTCATGGTTCAGCTAATGTTAGTGCAAGCTATATGGGACAGCATTTGTGTTTAATGGCTCAGCTAGGGTTATTTCTACCAGGGTTTGCCAGCTGTTAATTCCACCAAGGTTTGTCTGCTATTGTATTTACTCTCTTAGCTAGGGTTATTGCCACCACGGTGGCGAAGCTATTGTGTTTAGTTGCCTAGCTAGTGTTAATTCCATCAGGGTGGTCCAGCTATTGTGTTTATTGGCTGAACTATTGTTACTTCCTTTAGTTTGGCAAGCTTTTGGATGTGGTGGCTCAGCTCGGATCAGTGCCGCTTTGGTGGGCCAGCACTTTTGTTTAGTGGCTGAGCTAGAATTTGTGCCACCAGTTTTTGCCAACTATTGGATTTTATAGCTCAGCTAGTGTTAGTGCTAACAGGGTGGACGTGCTATTGTGCCATTCCGTTTCACCTAGGGTTAGTGACTTAAGGGCGGGTTACTATTGTTTTTAGTGGCTGAGCTAGTTGTACGCCACCAGGTTTTGCTAGCTATTGTAGATATGACTAAGCTAGTGTTTGTGCACGAAGTGCGACCAGCTATTGTATTTATTAGCTCAGTCAGTTTAAGTGACATTAGGTGGGCCAGCTTTTGTGTTTAGTACAATAGCTAGTGTTGGTGCCTCCAGGGTGGGAAACCTATTATGTTTAGTTGCTCAGCTAGTCTTAGTGCTACCATGTTGGGCCAGCTATGGTTTTTAATTGATCAGCTTGTGTTAATGCCACCAATGTGGGCCAGCTATTGGATTTAGAGGTTCAGCTTGTCTCAGTGCCACCAGAGTGGGCCAGCTATTGTGTTTAATGGCTCAGATAGTGTTAGAATCAAAAGTTTGAGCCATCTATTGTGTTTATTTGCTCAGCTTGTGTAAATGCTACCAGGGTGGCCCAGCTATTGTGTTTTGTTTCTCAGCTAATGTAAGTGCCACCACAGTAGGCCAGCTATTGTGTTTAGTAGCTCAACTTGTGTTGGTGTCACCAGGTTGGCTCAGCTATTTCTTTTAGTGGATCAGTTAGTGTTAATGCCACCTGGTTTGGCTAGCTATTGGGTTTAGTGGCTCAACTAGTGTTAATGCCACTTGGTTTGGCTAGCTATTGGGTTTAGTGGCTCCACTAGTGTTGATGCCATCAGTTTGGACCACGACTTTCAAGCTTCATTCCACGAAAAATAAGAAAACTCTGCAGATGGCCGAAAATGACAACTTATCATATAAAAGAAAAAATCCGCGCGTGGTGCATAGCCCCTCCACCCAAACCATTCTCACGCAACTGATAGCATTTATTGATTGATCATTTATTTAGAAACTAAAGTCATGGCCGAAACTTGAAATTCCTAAGAGTTTTTTTTTTTATTGTGAGAATACTTTCCTTGTGTCAGTTATCTCCCTCATTCACCTCCTCCCCAACCGTTGAAAGACACACATATTGTTCCATAATGGTTACAGTCAGCTAACCACGGAATGTAAGACAATGCACCGGATGAAGTTATTTTTTAACCCGTTGCACCTATTCAAAAAATACGTCAAGCTATTTAAAAAGATTTTTAGCCTCCCCTCTTTCCACATTTTGTCAAACAGTATCATATAACCTTAGATCTTCGCCTCCAACTCAACCCCCCCCCCCATTTCCACTGCACGCATGACGCCTTTTATGAGTGGTTACAAAGGTTTAAATCATATCAGGGTGTTCCCTCCAAGAGTGACATAGTTAATAATTCAAGTTAACCCACGTCCTAAATTAGACATTAAGTGTATGGGTTTTAAAGTTCAGGACTTCCTAAAATAGATTGATTGAGTAATATAACATTACACGCTTATATTTAGTATTCAGTGTATGAGTTTTAAAATTAAGGATTTGACTCATCAGATTTATTGAGTAATATAAGATTACAAGCTTACTTACCTGGCGTTTCCCTGATTACACAGACTAAAGTCCAAAAAAACAGCCTGGTCCAGAATGTGGCATCAATGTTTTTACTGGTAAGGAGTGGGTGGCTATAAAAAATGATTTCGATATATATTCAAAGGTAACCTTTACAAGGTGTCCATACATTTAAATGAATTGTCCATCAAGTGTGTCATTTAAACTTTAGAAAATGTGTAGGTATACACCTTTTAATGAATTCAGATGGTATAGCATTTTTATGATTAATATTTTTGTCCAAGACTAATAAGAAATAGACTTATGGCCCATACCACATCATTTCTTTTAGAACCCCGTCAAAAATTATCATTTTAGTTTTACAGGCGATTATTATTGTAATCCTTTAGATACATGCTCAAGTTAATATAACTCTTAAACATCGCTGTAGGGGCCTCAGTGTTAAACTTTGTAATAAGACTGTAGTCAGTAACTTCATTTAGACTGATGTCAGTAACTACATTTAGATTAATGTCAGTAACTACAATTAGTCTGATGTTAGTAACTACATTTAGATTGATGTCAGGAACTAAATTTAGATTGATGTCAGTAACTAAATTTAGACTGATGTTAGTAACTACGTTTAGACTTATTTTAGTAACTACATTTAGATTTATGTCAGTAACTACATTTTGATTGATGTCAGTACCTACATTTAGATTTATGTTAGTAACTTCATTTAGATTGATGTTAGTAACTACATTTAGATTGATGTCAGTAATTACATTTAGATTGATGTCAGTAATTACATTTAGATTGATGTCAGTAATTACATTTAGATTGATGTTAGCCACTACATTTAGATTGATGTCAGTAACTTTTTTAGAGTGACCTCATTCAATACAGACGGCAATGACGAGCATAAAGAGGTTGTTGTACAATTTGTATGAATGACACTCGGCCACAATCAATTCACAACTATTCTTCAAAATGACGTCACAAAGAAATTCAAAACATTCTTCTATAAATGTGTAATTTTACAATTTAAATTTACTATTGCTTGTAGGATTTTATTTTTCAACAAAGAAGCTAATGAAGGAATGAAGTTAATGACTGTCATACTTGAGGCTTTGGCATTATATTCTATTATATTATTTTTAAAAAAAGACTTTTTTAAGCTGATAACGCTTAAAATTCCCTTTTGATAAACTTACAGACTGCAATGCTACAACTATCAATCCATCGGGACAGATTGTCAGTCCTAACTACCCGAACCTGTATCCCAACTCTAACCTGTGCACTTGGACTTTGACTGGGGCTTTAAACACTTACTACGTGTTTAGGTAGTATATTTTTGTGAAATATCAGTATTATCGTTTTAGCTTATGGCGTTAGATTTATGATAAAATAAAGTATAATACCATGTACAGGTTTAACGAAACCCAAACCTAAATGACATGCACAATGATAAATGCCGTTTTGAGGAAATTCAACCCTATAGGACATGCACAATGATAAATGCCGGTTTAAGGAAATTCAACCCTATATGACATGCACAAAAAGAGTACCAGAGCAGAAAGTACCAGTAGTGTACAATGTACATGAACAAACTGTACATTCACGTGAGACGTTACAGTTGACTGTGTGTGAAAAAATAATGAGAAAGTCCATTTCCAGCGTCCTTGTGTTACCTCACACATATTAAAAATAATTAGGAGTAACTAGATAGATATTTAGCCATAATTAGCAGTAAGCTCGATGGATATGTATCCATAATTAGCAGTAAGCTAGATGGACATTTAGCCATACTTGGCAGTAAGCTAGATAGAGATCTATTCAAAATTAGCAAATATGTCAACAATATGGTCATCAATATGAACTATTATAGAAGATTACAACGTGACACCTTTATATTTTATACTCAAGTTTCCGTAAAACATCGACAACGACATAATTCAGAGGATCGGCAAGCCTTTTGTGACTAGGGTGGGTGAGAAAATCTCTTCGAGCTCTTAGGGCAAATAGTAGGTAGTGGGAGGGGGGTGGGGGTATTTGATAGCTCGTCATGAATTTTAGATTCATTAGATACACTTTTTGTAAATAAAACAATTCATGTTCAGCTATAATGGTGATATTACAAAATAAAAATGTAGAAATTTCTGAAAATATATTCATCAGTAAAAAAACAACAACAACAAATAATTCAAATAAGTATAAATTAATTTTACATAATATATATACAAACTCATTGTCATATAAACGACTTCCCTGACACTGTAAAATCTCAATTGAGGCTGTTTGAAGATGACTTTATTGTCTACATAGAGATAATTGGCTACGATGACCACAACCATCTCCAAGCATAATTGAAAGCCTTTTGACATGGGCGGACAAATGAGGCATGAAATTTAACTAAACCAAATGCTACACAGTGAGCATCTCAAGAAAAAAAAACCATCAACCTATTTGTACTATCTAAACAAAACAATCCTCAAACAAGCATCAAATAATCAATATCTTGGAATTTCTCTTCTATAATAATCTAAAATGGGCACCCCATTTAAACAAACTAAATTTTTTAAAAAGCCAAATCCACATTTGGTTTCATTCGAAGAAATGTGCACCACTGCCCAACATCCTGCAAACGTATGCTTATCACGCACTCGTCCGTCCGCTACTAGAATATGGTGCCATCATCTGGGACCCATCCCTAAATCAAGACGTCGACAAATGGAGTGAATACAACGCAACGCAGTGCACTTCATCGCAACTTGCTACAAATCCACCACTCCTGGCGTCGTCACTGAACTCTTTAAAGAATTGATATCCCCCTCAAAGACATACGACAAAAGCTCCGGATAACATTTCTTTATAAAGTGGTCACAGGGCTAGTGCCGGGCATTCCAGCTAACACGTATCTAATCCCGCAGAACCAGTTCGCTTAATCAGAGATAAAACGCTCAATAAACACCGAATTCTTTTCTGACAACTCCATGAGCAGTTTAATCCGGAACAATAATAAATTTCTCATTGTGCTTCGGTTAACACAGTCTCATTAAACAATCATTCTTCACACGAACAATAATTGCTTGTAACCAACTGGACAATGCCGCCGTGGACTCGACATCATTTGAGAGTTTCAGGGCCGCCCTGGCATGTGCTAAAAACAGTTAGTGGAGCCGCATCGTTTCCCAACTTAACACAACTGAGCCACCTGACAGAGCTGTGGTAACCTAAGTTTGGATGTTTCGCTTTTATTTCTATTAAATAATTCGCCACACTGCGATGATAGAGCTAAATCAACGTCAAAGGTCAAGAAATAGCCCACGGGCCGCAGTTTGCACACTCCGGATGATCCATTAAGCAGACCACGCTCACAGGATATCAAGACAACAAAAACGTTCAACTGCAGCTCATTGCCTGGAGGGTGTTTACTTTCTTTTGCCAAATTAATCTTCGGTGGTGTGGCGGGGGGGGGGGTCATTTTAGGGAGTCTATCAACCAATTATATGTTTGCAATATCGTGCCCAGGAATGCCTCTGACTCCAGCATCCCCTGACTTTTATTATTTAATTCATTTCTGTTTAGGGCTTAATGTGGAAAGGTTTAGGCACAAGCTTAGTTTCGAACATGGATTCTATATCGTCCTTCTATTTTTAACAAACTTAAGGACGACTATTTATTTCAAGTCTATTTATTCTTTTGAGCGTTATTCATAACATTTTTTTTATTTATGTTATTAAAAAAAAGTGCATTCAGTTTCACTTTGCTAGGGGATTTGGTGAGGTTTGGGGAAAATGGAGAATTAGAGTGTGCAGCTGCATCGAGAGTAAAACTTTGCTATGCGTTTTTAAAAAGATAGCCCTTATCTAGAAATTATTTGATAGATTTAATTTTGAAATTATTCTATACAGAAACATGTACATCATTGCATGATCAAAAAGTTTACCATAGATGGAAATTTAATGTGCGCATTAAAAATGTATTTTATTTCATTTTCATCATGTCAAAAATGTAATAACTTTAAAAGTAAATATAAAAGACTTAACCCTAATAATAATTGATACAAATATACACAATGACCATGCGAAAAAAAAAATTTTTTATACATACAAATCGATCTTTAAAGATACTTTTTTAAACTACTTTAATACTCATATAATCGAATTTATTTAACGTTGCAATATATTTTCAAGCAACATTAAATACCCACCCTATATTAAAAGTGTACCAAATATTTGTTTTCGCTGTAACTATTTACAAATATGTTAAATGTTGTCCATTATATGATTTTCTATGATTGGGATTAGATTAAGCTAAAACAATCGGATCATTAAAAGTCTTGTCCCTTAGTTAACGTTTAGCGAAATTAAATGGTTTTTACTTATCATGTCTTGTAGCGACAATGTGCATCATATTTAATGTCCAGGCATATTGCCCTTTAACTTTATATACTAAATATTATCCGGTGTCCGTGATAAAAACCCAAGGTACAACATGACACAGATTTTAGTCGTTATAATATTTTTTTCAGTAATCTAATTATGAGTTTGTATATTTTTATGAGACATGAACCATTTTAACACTTGCTTCTCTTTAGCATCTCTGACATGGACATTGAAAACAGTCACGACTGTAGTTTCGACTCCCTCAAGATTTATGACGGAACAAGAGCTACTCAGCTGGCTACATTTTGTGACAGTGTCCAAACCACTAGAAACATGGTTGCTTCTACAACAAATTCAATTCATATTGTTTTCAAGACAGATGGTAGTGTTAAAGGCAACGGGTTCAATGGAGTCTACGGAATATTTGGTATGATGAAAGCTCTCTTTGTCAAATCATACATCATCAAGGACTATATCTTGATTGTTTTTGGAAATAATTACGTTCTTTAATATGAGGAAACTAATATTAATACAAAAAGACATACATATAGATAGATCAATCCATCGATCCATCGATCGACAGAAAGACAGCTAGATGTATAGATAAAAAGATAGATGGATAGATAGATAGATAGATAGATAGATAGATAGATAGATAGATAGATAGATAGATAGATAGATAGATAGATAGATAGATAGATAGATAGATAGATAGATAGATAGATAGATAGATA
>CAXITT010001321.1:87692-98372 GCA_964033795.1 Lymnaea stagnalis | reverse complement strand
AAAAAACTTCCCAAGGAAAGATAACACCGTGGATATCCCTAAAGTATACTCTAAAATTAAACTTATAATATACAGAAAAAGTAAAAAATTTACTTAATCTAATTAAGTATGATATAAGTAGATTTTTAAAGTCTTAAATTATACACAATATATAACACATAATATAAATAAATACCAAGTGTTCAAAAGAAATCCGTAGTTGGTCACCTCTGCTCCTCTGTGACGCTATGATATCTGTGTAGTCGATAAACCTTCTATGTAGAAGTGTACTTGGGTAAATAATCCAATGAATAAGTTACATAATCAAATGAAAAAGTTACAACACAAACTGCTTCAATAATCCAATGCAAGTACCTTGCGTAATAGCGTAATAATCCAATTGAAAATTGTGTACTTTCTCTCCGATTCTGTTGAACTTGTAGTGAGTAATTAAGAAATTACTTTGAATTGCGCACTGGGCTATGTGCGGCTTGTATAAAGTGAAGATTATGCTGGGGAAATCTTACTTTCGATGTCTTGATACACACATCTCATCTGTAATAACGTTAGACTTCTGTTGGTCTTGTGTAGTGGATCATCTCTTTCTTGCGTTGACTAATAATTGTCAATTGGTATCTACTTGATGTAATTTCACCATTTGAATATGTAGGCTTACAGTAAATCTTTGCTACAGTTGTAGATAACTTGAATACTTCCTTTATGCTGATTGTTCAGTCTTTTTGACAATAACTGTATTATTTACTTCTTTGTAGTTATTCCCTTCGAAATTAGCACTAAAATAGATTTCTTGCTGCTGTGTTTGAGTTTGTAGGCCTACACCTTGTATTCTCACTCCGCTAAGTAGGTTAAATAATACATGCCGTGTACTAGTTGGCTGTTTGAACTCTGTTTGAACTCTTGACCTAAATTTGCTTCTGCAACCGTTATGGTCGGCTATCTCTGTAGCAGTATTTATTACAATTGTCATTTACGTACTCACTTTTATATGTTGCATAGTTCTTTAACTCATTAAAATAATTGTTATAAGTTCACTTGTAGGCTTATAAGAATAATTTTCGGCTACAGTTGTGGTAATTGACGAATATCCTATTTCTTTACCATGGGTTGCATTCTGTGTGTAGTAGACTCGTCTCAGACTTGATTGATACACAGGCGTAATGGCGTTCGCTGTATTCTTCCGCTCGAATGTTAAAATATAAAGTCGTTGTTACTAATTGTTCTGTAACACACTTCTGACACCAATTGTAACACATATGCTCTGACATCATTGTGACTTAGTGGGTTATGTCAGTAGCATGGTCACTTGTTTTATGTTAATAATTAAGGATGCCGGCTAATACTTCTTTATTCTTCCACTTATTATCCAGGCACGCAAAGAAGAATACTCAATCCTGGTTAAACTTACAGTACTTTATTGGATCACATTTTACACTGATAATATTAATACTAATCCTTGCATGATAGTAATCATTTCATATATATATGTATAGTATTCCACCACTCAGAAAGACACGTCCTCACTCTACTATAATTCAGCTCAAATGTACTATATCTCAACTCTAACTCAACTGCTTTCAGCTCTAACTCTACTCTTCTGCTCAATCAACTCAACTGCCCCTTTTATTACCAGCAAAGCGTGGAAACGACCGCTTTGACAAAAAACATAATTCCTATCCAAAAACGTGGAGCTCACATTTGCTTCTCAAATGTGACAATACACTCTCCTCGTGGAAAAACATGGTCAACACAATTCACTGTTCACTCATGCTACCTCTCTGTTTTCTTGTGAAAACATAGTCTGTTACAGCACAATTTTGCAGCCAAGTGGATTTTGGCAATTTTTTTCGTCCAATTGCTTTTTGGCATACTTTTAAAGCCAAGTGGATTTTGGCAAACATTTCGTGCCAAATGTATTTTGGAAAAAAATTAGTGCCAAGAGCTATTTGGCAAACATTTACTGCCAAATGCTTTTTGGCACAAATTCTCCGCAAAGTTGATTTTTGCAGGTTTTTGCTTCCAAGTGCTTTTTCGCATACTTTTACAGCCAAATTTAGAGCCAAATGCTATTTGGCAAACATTTACTGCCAAATGCTTTTTGGCACAATTTTGCAGTCAAGTGGATTTTGGCAATTTTTTTCTTCCAAGTGGTTTTTGGCATACTTTTACAGCCAAGTTGATTTCGGCAAACATTTACTGCCAAATGCTATGTGGCAAACATTTACCGCCCATACTTTTTTGGGGACAATTTAGCCGCCAAGTGGATTTTGGCAATTTTTTTCTTCCAAGTGCTTTTTGGCATACTTTTCCTGCCAAGTTGATTTTGGCAAACATTTACTGCCAAATGTATTTTGGAAAACATTTAGTGCCAATGCTATTTGGCCAACATTTACTGCCAAATGCTTTTTGGCACAATTTTGCAGGCAAGTGGATTTTGGCAAAAATTTACTGCCAAATTTTTTTTTTTGAAACATTTAGAGCCAAATGCTGTTTGGGAAACATTTACTGCCAATTAATTTTTTGGCAAAATTTTGCAGGCAAGTGGATTTTGGCATTTTTTACTTCCAAGCTCTTTTTGGCATACTTTTGCAGCAAAGTGAATTTTGGAAAACATTTAGTGCCAAATGATATTTATAAAAAAATTTCTGCCAAATGCTTTTTGGCACAATTTTGCAGCCAAGTGGATTTTGGTAATTTTTTACTTCCAAGTGCTTTTTGGCATACGTTTACAGTCAAAAGACTTTTGTCAACCATTTAGTGCCAAATATTTTTGGAAAACATTTACTGCCAAATGCTTTTTGGCACAATTTTGCAGCCAAGTGGATTTTGGCTATTTTTTACTTTCAAGTGCTTTTTGGTATACTTTTACAGTAAATAGGATTTTGGCAAACATGTAGTGCCAAATTCTATTTGGCAAACATTTAATGCCAAATACTTTTTGGCACCATTTTGCAGCCAAGTGGATTTTGGCAATTTTTTTCCAGCAATGTGCTTTTTTAAATACTTTTACATCCAAGTTGATTTTGGCAAACATTTACTGCCAAATGCTATGTGGTAAACATTTACTGCCAATACTTTTTGGGGACAATTTAGCCGCCAAGTATATTTTGGCAATTTTTTTCTTCCAAGTGCTTTTCCTGCCAAGTTGATTTTGGCAAACATTTCCTGCCAAATGTATTTTGGAAAAGATTTAGTGTCAAATACTTTTTGGCACCGTTTTGCAGCCAAGTGTATTTTGGCAATTTTTTTCTTCCAAGTGCTTTTTTGGCATACTTTTACAGCCAATTGATTTTTGCAAACATTTACTGCAAAATGATATTTGGAAAACATTTACTGCCAATACTTTTTGGGGACAATTTAGCCGCCAAGTGGATTTTGGCAATATTTTTCTTCCAAGTGCTTTTTGGCTAACCTTTACAGCCAAGTGGATTTTGGCAAACATTTACTGCCAAATGCATTTTGGCAAACATATAGCGTTTGGCACCATTATGTTTTATTTTGAAATGAGGATTTTTTTATTTTGAAAGGAGGATGTTTTATATTTAAATGAGGATGTTATATTTCGAAATGTGGATGTCTTATTTTGAAAATATGATGTTTTATTTTGAAATGAGGATGATTTATTTTTAAATGTGTATGTTTTATTTTAAAATTTGGTTGTTTTATTTTGAAATGAGGATGTTTTATTTTGAAATGAGGATGTTTCTTTTTTGAAACAAGATGCTTTATTTTGAAATGAGGATTTTTTATTTTGAAATGAGGATGTTTTATTTTGAAATGAGGATGTTTTATTTTTAAATGAGGATGTTTTATTTTGAAATGAGGATGTTTTATTTTGAAATGAGGATGTTTCATTTTAAAATGAGGATGTTTTATTTTGAAATGAGGATGTTTTATTTTGAAATGAGGATGTTTCATTTTGAAATGAGGATGTTTTATTTTGAAATGAGGATGTTTTATTTTGAAATGAGGATGTTTTATTTTGAAATGAGGATGTTTTATTTTGAAATGAGGATGTTTTATTTTGAAATGAGGATGTTTTATTTTGAAATGAGGATGTTTTATTTTGAAATGAGGATGTTTTATTTTGAAATGAGGATGTTTTATTTTGAAATGAGGATGTTTTATTTTGAAATGAGGATGTTTTATTTTGAAATGAGGATGTTTTATTTTGAAATGAGGATGTTTTATTTTGAAATGAGGATGTTTTATTTTGAAATGAGGATGTTTTATTTTGAAATGAGGATGTTTTATTTTGAAATGAGGATGTTTTATTTTGAAATGAGGATGTTTTATTTTGAAATGAGGATGTTTTATTTTGAAATGAGGATGTTTTATTTTGAAATGAGGATGTTTTATTTTGAAATGAGGATGTTTTATTTTGAAATGAGGATGTTTTATTTTGAAATGAGGATGTTTTATTTTGAAATGAGGATGTTTTATTTTGAAATGAGGATGTTTTATTTTGAAATGAGGATGTTTTATTTTGAAATGAGGATGTTTTATTTTGAAATGAGGATGTTTTATTTTGAAATGAGGATGTTTTATTTTGAAATGAGGATGTTTTATTTTGAAATGAGGATGTTTTATTTTGAAATGAGGATGTTTTATTTTGAAATGAGGATGTTTTATTTTGAAATGAGGATGTTTTATTTTGAAATGAGGATGTTTTATTTTGAAATGAGGATGTTTTATTTTGAAATGAGGATGTTTTATTTTGAAATGATGATGTTTTATTTTGAAATGATGATGTTTTATTTTGATATAACAATGATTTATTTTGAAATGTGTATGTTTTATTTTAAAATGAGGATGTTTTATTTTGAAATGATTATGTTTTTTTTTTAAACAAGATTCTTTATTTGAAATGAGGTTGTTTTATTTGAAATGAGGTTGTTTTTTTTAAAATGAGGATGATTTATTTTGAAATGTGTATGTTTTTTTTTAAATGAGGATGTTTTATTTTGAAAAGAGGATGGTTTTTTTTAATGAGGATGTTTTTTTTTTAAATGAGGATGTTTATTTTGAAATGATGATGTTTTATTTTGAAATTAGGATGTTTTATTTTGAAATAAGGATGTTTTATTTTGAAACAAGGACGCTTTGTTTAAAAATGAGGATAGTTTATTTTGAAATGAGGATGTTTTATTTTGAAATGGGGAAGTTTTTGACATGGAGCATAATTTTTTTGACAGGGAGCATAATTTTTTGACATGGAGCAAAACTTTGTTTACATGAATAATAACTATGTTTACTTGGATCATAACTATGTTGACATGGGACATAACGTTTTTGACATGGAGCATAACTATGTTGACATGGAGCATTATTTTTTTGCTAAAATGGAGCATAACTATGTTGATATGAATCATAACTATGTTTACATGGAGCATAACTTTTTGACATGGAGCATAACTATGTTGACATGGAGCATAACTATTTTAACGTGGATCATAACTATGTTGACATGGAGCATAATTTTTTTGACATGGAGCCTAACTATGTTAAAATGGAGCATAACTATGTTGACACGGAGTATAACTTTTTGACATAACATTTTGACATGGAGCATAATTTTTTTACATGGAGCATAATTTTTTGACATGGAGAATAACTATGTTGACATGGAGCATAACTATTTTGACGTGGATCATAACTATATTGACATGGATCATAATTTTTTGACATGGAGCATAACTATGTTGAAATGGAGCATAACTTTTGTGACATGAAGCATAATTTTTTGACATGGAGCCAAACTTTGTTTACATGAATCATAACTATGTTAACTTGGATCATAACTATGTTGACATGGGACATAACTTTTTTGACATTGAGCATAGCTATGTTGACATGGAGCATAACTTTTTTGACATTGAGCATAACTTTTTTGACATGGAGCATAACTATTTTGACATGAAGCATAATTTTTTGACATGGAGCATTACTTTTTTGACATGGAGCATAACAATGTTGACATGGTGCATAATTATTTTGACATGGAGCATAACTTTTTTGACCTGGAGCATTACTTTTTTGACATGGAGCATAACTTTTTTGCCATGGAGCATAACAATGTTGACATGGTGCATAATTATTTTGACATGGAGCATAACTTTTTTGACATGGAGCATTACTTTTTTGACATGGAGCATAACTTTTTTGACATGGAGCATAATTTTTGACATGGAGCAAAACTTTGTTGACATGGATCATAACTATGTTTACGTGGATCAAAACTATGTTGACATGGAGCATAACTTTTTTGACATGGATCATAGCTATGTTGACATGGAGCATAACTATGTTGACATTGAGCATAACTTTGTTTACATGAAGCATACCTTTGTTGACATGGAGCATAATTTTTTTGACATGGAGCATAACTATGTTGACATAGAGCATAACTTTGTTGTATTGGAGCAAAACTTTTTTGACATGGAGCATAACTATGTTGACATGGAGCATAACTTTGTTGACAAGGAGCATAACTTTTTTGACATGGAGCTTAACTATTTTGACATGTAGCATAATTTTTTGACATGGAGCATAATTTTTTTGACATGGAGAATAACTATGTTGAAATGGAGCACAACTTTTTTGCTATGGAGCATAACTATGTTGACATGGTGCATAATTATTTTGACATGAAACATAACTATATTTACATGGACCATAACAATGTTGACATGGAGCATAACTTATTTGACATGGATCATAACTATGTTGACATGGAGCATAACTTTTTGAAATGGAGCATACAATTTTTGACATGGAGCATAACTTTGTTGACATAGAGCATAAATTTGTTGACATGGAGCATTACTATGTTGACATGGAGCATACTTTTTTGGACATGGAGCATAACTATGTTGACATGGAGCATAACTTTTTTAAAATGGAGCATAACTATGTTGACATGAATCATAACTATGTTGACATGGAGCATAACTTTTTTGACATGGAGCATAACTATGTTGAAATGGAGCATAATTTTGTTTCGTGGAGCATAACTTTTTTGACATGGAGCATTACTTTTTTGACATGGAGCATAACTTTTTTGACATGGAGCATAATTTTTGACATGGAGCAAAACTTTGTTGACATGGATCATAACTATGTTTACGTTGATCAAAACTATGTTGACATGGAGCATAACTTTTTTGACATGGATCATAGATATGTTGACATGGAGCATAACTATGTTGACATTGAGTATAACTTTGTTTACATGAAGCATACCTTTGTTGACATGGAGCATAACTATGTTGACATGGAGCATAACTATGTTGACATGGAGAATAACTTTTTTGACATGAAGCATAACTATGTTGACATGGAGGATAAATATCAAAACATTTAGCATAACTATGTTGACATGGGGCATATTTTTTTGACATGGAGTATAACTATATTGACATGGAGCATAACTTTTTTGACATGAAGCATAAAGTTTTTGACATGGAGTATAAGTATGTTGACATGGAGCATTCTTTTTTTGACATTGAGAATAACTATGTTGACATGGAGCATAACTTTTTTGACATGGATCGTAACTATGTTGACATTGAGCATAACTATTTCGACAAGGATCATAACTATGTTGACATGGAGCATACATTTTTGACATGGAGCATCACTATGTTGAAATGGAGCATAATTTTTTTGACATGGAGCATAACTTTTTTGACATGGAGCATAACTTTTTTGACATAGAGCATAAATTTTTTGACATGAAGCATAAGTTTGTTGTGATTGATAATAACTTTGTTGACATGTAGCATAACAATGTTGACATGGAGTATATATTACTTTTTGAAATGGAGCATAACTTTTTTTGACATGCAGCATATTTTTGCTGACATGGAGCATAACTTTTTTGACATGCAGCATAACTATGTTGTCATGGAGCATACCTTTGTTTACATGGAGCATAACATTTTTGACATGGAGCATAACTATGTTGACATGGAGCATAACTTTTTGACATGGAGCATAACTTTTTTGACATGGAGCATATTTTTTACTTGGAGCATAACTTTGTTGACATGGAGCATAACTATGTTTACATGGAGCATAACTATGTTGAAATGGAGCATAACTTTTTTGCCATGGAGCATAACAATGTTGACATGGAGCATAATTATTTTAACATGAAGCATTACTCTGTTGACATGGAACATAACTTTTTTGACATGGAGCATAACTTTATTGACATGGAGCATAATTTTTTTGACATGGAGCATAACGTTTTTCACATGGAGTATAACTATGTTGACATGGAGCATACTTTTTTGACATGGAGCATAACTATGTTGACATGGAGCATAACTTTTTTGACATGGAGCATAACTATGTTGACATGGAGCATAACTATTTTGACATGGATCATAACTATGTTGACATGGAGCATAACTTTTTTGACATGGAGCATAATTATGTTGAAATGGAGCATAATTTTTTGACATGGAGCATAACTTTATTGACATGGAGCATACATTTTTTCACATAGTGCATAATGTTTTACATGGAGCATAACTTTATTGACATGGAGCATAACTATATTGACATGTAGCATAACTATGTTGACATGGAGCATATTTTTTTGACATTAAGCATAACTAGGTTGACATGGAGCATAACTTTTTTGACAGGGAGCATATAACTATGTTGACATGGAACATAACTATATTGACATGGAGCATAACTTTTTTGACATGGAGCATACCTATGTTGACATGGAGCATAACTTTTTTGACAGTGAGCATAACTTTTGTGACATGGAGTATAACTTTTTTGACATGGAGCATAACATTTTGACATGGAGCATAACTATGTTGACATGGAGCATAACTTTTTTGACAGTGAGCATAACTTTTGTGACATGGAGCATACTTTGATTGACATGGAGATAACGTTTTTGACATGGACCAGAACTATGTTGACATGGAGCATAACTTTTTTGACATGGTGCATAAGTTTTTTGACATGGAGCATAACTTTGTTGACATGGAGCATAAATTTATTGACATGGAGCATAACTATGTTGACATGGAGTATAACTTTTTTGGCATGGAGCATATTTTTTTGACATTGCGCATATATTTGTTGACATGGAGAATAACTTTTTTGACATGGAGCATGACTATGATGACATGGAGCATAACTATTTGACATGGAGCATAACGTTTTTTAAATAGAGCATACATTTGTTGACATGGAGCATAACTATGTTGACATGGAGCATAACTTTTTTGACATGGAGAATATAACCATGTTGACATGGAGCATAACTATATTTACATGGAGCATACATTTTTTGACATTGAGCATACCTATGTTGACATGGAGCATAACTTTTTTGACAGTGAGCATAATTTTTGTGACATGGAGTATAACTTTTTTGACAAGGAGCATAACATTTTGACATGGAGCATACCTATGTTTATATGGAGCATAACTTTTTTGACTGTGAGCATAACTTTTGTGACATGGAGCATACCTTTGTTGACATGGAGCATAACTTTTTTGACATTGAGCATAACTATGTTGACATGGAGCATAACTTTTTTGACAGTGAGCATAACTTTTGTGACATGGAGTATAACTTTTTTGACATGGCGCATAACATTTTGACATGGAGCATACCTATGTTGACATGGAGCATATTTTTTTGACAGTGAGCATAACTTTTGTGACATGGAGCATACCTTTGTTGACATGGAGCATAACTTTTTTGACATGGAGCATAACTATGTTGACATGGATCATAACTTTTTGACATGGAGCATAATTTTTTTGACATGGTGCATAAGTTTTTTGACATGGAGCATAACTTTGTTGACATGGAGCATAAATTTATTGACATGGAGCATAACTTTTTGCTCCATGTCAATATAGTTATGCTGGATTTCAACATAGTTATGCTCCATGTCAACATAGTTATGCTCCATGTCAACAAAGTTATGCTCAATATCAAAAAATTATGCTCCATGCCAAAAAAGTTATACTCCATGTCAACATAGTTATGCTCCATGTCAAAAAATGTATGCTCCATGTCAACAAAGTTATGCTCCATGTCAACAAACTTATGCACCATGTCAAAAAAGTTATGCTCCATGTCAAAAAGTTATGCTCCATGTCAACATAGTTATGCTCCATGTCAAAAAAGTTATGCTCCATGTCAACAAACGTATGCTCATTGTCAAAAAAGTTATGCTCCATGACAAAAAATTTATGCTGCATGTCAACATAGTTATGCTCCATGTCAAAAAGTTATGCTCCATGTCAACAAAAATATGCTCCATGTCAAAAAAGTTATGCTCCATTTCAAAAAGTAATATATACTCCATGTCAACATAGTTATGCTACATGTCAACAAAGTTATTCTCCATCTCAACAATTTTATGCTTCATGTAATAAAATGTTATGCTCCATGTCAAAAAGTTATGCTCCGTGTCAACATAGTTATGTTCCATGTCAAAAAAGTTATGCTTCATGTCAAAAAAGTACTGCTCCATGTCAAAAAAGATATGCTCCATGTCAAAAAAATTATGCTCCATTTCAACATAGTTATGCTCCATGTCAAAAAAGTTATGCTCCATGTCAACATAGTTATGATCCATGTCAAAATAGTTATGCTCCATGTCAAGATAGTTATGCTCCATGTCAAAAAAGTTATGC
>CAXITT010001321.1:35792-78620 GCA_964033795.1 Lymnaea stagnalis | reverse complement strand
AGTTATGCTCCATGTCAATATAGTTATGCTCCATGTCAACAAACTTATGCTCTATGTCAACAAAGTTATGCTCCATTTCAAAAATGTTATGATCCATGTCAAAAAGTTATGCTCCATGTCAACATAGTTATGCTCCATGTCAAAAAAATTATGCTCCATGTCAACATAGTTATGCTCAATGTCAAAAAATTATGCTCCATGCCAAAAAAGTTATACTCCATGTAAACAAAGTTATTCTCCATCTCAACAAACTTATGCTTCATGTCAAAAAAGTTATGCTCCATGTCAAAAAAAGTATGCTCCATGTCAACATAGTTATACTCCATGTCAAAAACGTTATGCATCATGTCAAAAAAGTTATGCTCCATGTCAATATAGTTATGCTCCATGTCAAAAAAATTATGCTCCATTTCAACATAGTTATGCTCCATGTCAAAAAAATTATGCTCCATGTCAACATAGTTATGCTCCATGTAAAAAAAGTGTGCTCCATGTGAACATAGTTATACTCCATGTCAAAAACGTTATGCTCCATGTCAAAAAAGTTATGCTACATGTCTATATAGTTATACTCCTTGTCAAAAAAGTTATGCTCCATGTCAACATAGTTATGCTCAATGTTTTGATATTTATCCTCCATGTCAACATAGTTATGCTCCATATAAAAAAAGTTTTGATCCATGTCAAGATAGTTATGCTCCATNAAAAAGTTATGCTCAATGACAACAAAAATATGCTCAATGTCAAAAAAGTATGCGCCATGCCAAAAAATTTATACTCCATGTAAACAAAGTTATTCTCCATCTAAACAAACTTATGCTCCATGTCAAAAAAGTTATGCTCCATGTCAATATAGTTATGCTCCATGTCAAAATAGTTATGCTCCATGTCAACATAGTTATGCTCAATGTCAAAAAATTATGCTCCATGCCAAAAAAGTTATATTCCATGTCAACAAAGTTATTCTCCATCTCAACAAATGTATGCTTCATGTCAAAAAAGTTATTTTCCATGTTAAAATAAGTATGCTCCATGTCAACATAGTTATACTCCATGTCAAAAACGTTATGCTCCATGTCAAAAAAGTTATGCTCCATGTCAATATAGTTATGCTCCATGACAAAAAAAATTATGCTCCATGTAAACATAGTTATGATCAATGTCAAAATAGTTATGCTCCATGTCAAAAATGTTATGCTCCATGTCAAAAAAGTTATGCTTCATGTCAAAAAAAGTATGTCCCATGTCAACATAGTTATATTCCATGTCAAAAACGTTATGCTCCATGTATAAAAAGTTATGCTCCATGTCAATATAGTTATGCTCCATGTCAACAAACTTATGCTCTATGTCAACAAAGTTATGCTCCATTTCAAAAATGTTATGATCCATGTCAAAAAGTTATGCTCCATGTCAACATAGTTATGCTCAATGTTTTGATATTTATCCTCCATGTCAACATAGTTATGCTCCATATAAAAAAAGTTTTGATCCATGTCAAGATAGTTATGCTCCATGTCAAAAAATTTATACTCCATGTCAACAAAGTTATTCTCCATCTCAACAAACTTATGCTTCATGTTAAAAAAGTTATGCTCCATGTCAAAAAAAGTATGCTCCATGTCAACATAATTATACTCCATGTCAAAAACGTTATGCTCCATGTCAAAAAAGTTATGCTCCAAGTCAATATAGTTATGCTCCATGTCAAAAAAATATGCTCCATTTCAACATAGTTATGTCCCATGTCAAAAAAATTATGCTCCATGTCAACATAGTTATGATCAATGTCAAAATAGTTATGCTGCATGTCAAAATAGTTATGCTCCATGTCAAAAAAAGTTTGTCCCATGTCAACATAGTTATATTGCATGTCAAAAACGTTATGCTCCATGTCAAAAAAGTTATGCTCCATGTCAATATAGTTATGCTCTTTGTCAACAAAGTTATGCTCTATGTCAACAAAGTTATGCTCCATGTCAAACATGTTATGCTCCATTTCAAAAAGTTATGCTTCATGTCAACATAGTTATGCTCCATGTCAAAAACGTTATGCTCCATGTCAACATAGTTATGCTCCATGTCAAAAAAGTTATGTCTCATGTCAACATAGTTATGATCCAAGTAAACATAGTTATGATTCATGTAAACAAAGTTTGGCTCCATGTATAAAATTATGCTCCCTGTCAAAAAAATTATGCTCTATGTCAAAAAGTTATGCTCCATGTCAACAAAGTTATGCTCCATGTCAACAAATTTATGCTCTATTTCAAAAACGTTATGCTCCATGTCAAATAGTTATGCTCCATGTCATCATAGTCATGCTCCATGTCAAAAAAGTTATGCTCAATGACAACAAAAATATGCTCAATGTCAAAAAAGTATGCGCCATGCCAAAAAATTTATACTCCATGTAAACAAAGTTATTCTCCATCTAAACAAACTTATGCTCCATGTCAAAAAAGTTATGCTCCATGTCAAAAAAAGTATGCTCCATGTCAACATAGTTATACTCCATGTCAAAAACGTTATGCTCCATGTCAAAAAAGTTATGCTCCATGTCAATATAGTTATGCTCCATGTCAAAAAAATTATGCTCCATTTCAACATAGTTATGCTCCATGTCAAAGAAATTATTCTCCATGTCAACATAGTTATGCTCCATGTAAAAAAAGTGTGCTCCATGTGAACATAGTTATACTCCATGTCAAAAACGTTATGCTCCATGTCAAAAAAGTTATGCTCCATGTCAATATAGTTAAACTCCATGTCAAAAAAGTTATGCTCCATGTCAACATAGTTATGCTCAATGTTTTGATATTTATCCTCCATGTCAACATAGTTATGCTCCATATAAAAAAAGTTTTGATCCATGTCAAGATAGTTATGCTCCATGTCAAAAAAGTTATGCTCCATGTCAACAAAGTAATGCTCCATGTCAAAAAAAGTATGCTCCATGTCAACATAGTTATGCTTCATGTCAAAAACGTTATTCTCCATGTCAACATAGGTATGCTCAATGTCAACATAGTTATTCTACTGGACAAAAAGTTATGCTCCATGTCAAAAAAGTTATGCTCCATGTAAAAAAAACTTATGCTCCAGGTCAAAAAAATTATGCTCCATTTCAAAAAGTTATGCCCCATGTCAACAAAGTTATGCTCCATGTCAACAAATTTATGCTCTATTTCAAAAACGTTATGCTCCATGTCAAATAGTTATGCTCCATGTCATCATAGTCATGATCCATTTCAAAAAAGTTATGCTCCATGTCAACAAAGTTATGCTCAATGTCAAAAATTTATGCTCCATGCCAAAAAAGTTATACTCCATGTAAACAAAGTTATTCTCCATCTCAACAAACTTATGCTTCATGTCAAAAAAGTTATGCTCCATTTTATAAAAAATTATGCTCCATGTCAACATAGTTATACTCCATGTCAAAAACGTTATGCTCCATGTCAAAAAAGTTATGCTCCATGTCAATATAGTTATGCTCCATGTCAAAAAAATTATGCTCCATTTCAACATAGTTATGCTTCATGTCAAAAAAGTTATGCTCCATGTCAACATAGTTATGGTCCATGTCAACATAGTTATGCTCCATGTCAAAACAATTATGCATTATGTCAACATTGTTATGATCAATGTAAAAATAGTTATGCTCCATGTCAAAAATTTATGCTCCATGTCAAAAGTGTTATGCTCCATGTCAAAAAAAGTATGTCCCGTGTCAACATAGTTATATTCCATGTCAAAAACGTTATGCTCCATGTCAAAAAAGTTATGCTCCAGGTCAATATAGTTATGCTCCATGTCAACAAAGTTATGCTCTATGTCAACAAAGTTATGCTCCATGTCAAAAATGTTATGCTCCATTTCAAAAAGTTATGCTCCATGTCAACATAGTTATGCTCCATGTCAAAAAAGTTATGCTCCATGTCAACATAGTTATGGTCCATGTCAACATAGTTATGCTCCATGTCAAAACAATTATGCATTATGTCAAGATTGTTATGCTCCATGGCAAAAAAGTTATGCTCCATTTCAACATAGTTATGCTCCATGTCAACATAGTTATGCTTGTCAAAAAAATTATGCTCCATGTCAAAAAATTATGCTCCATGTCAACAAAGTTATGCTCCATGTCAACAAATTTATGCTTTATTTCAAAAACGTTATGCTCCATGTCAAATAGTTATGCTCCATGTCATCATAGTCATGCTCCATGTCAAAAAAGTTATGCTTCATGTCAACAAAGTTATGCTCAATGTCAAAAAATTATGCTCCATGCCAAAAAAGTTATACTCCATGTCAACAAAGTTATTCTCCATCTCAACAAACTTATGCTTCATGTCAAAAAAATTATGCTCTATGTCAAAAAAAGTATGCTCCATGTCAACATAGTTATACTCCATGTCAAAAACGTTATGCTCCATGTAAAAAAAGTTATGCTCCATGTCAATATAGTTATGCTCCATGTCAAAAAAATTATGCTCCATTTCAACATAGTTATGCTCCATGTCAAAGAAATTATGCTCCATGTCAACATAGTTATGCTCCATGTAAAAAAAGTGTGCTCCATGTGAACATAGTTATACTCCATGTCAAAAACGTTATGCTCCATGTCAAAAAAGTTATGCTCCATGTCAATATAGTTATACTCCATGTCAAAAAAGTTATGCTCCATGTCAACATAGTTATGCTCAATGTTTTGATATTTATCCTCCATGTCAACATAGTTATGCTCAATGTTTTGATATTTATCCTCCATGTCAACATAGTTATGCTCCATATAAAAAAAGTTTTGATCCATGTCAAGATAGTTATGCTCCATGTCAAAAAAGTTATGCTACATGTCTATATAGTTATACTCCATGTCAAAAAAGTTATGCTCCATGTCAACAAAGTTATGCTCCATGTCAAACATGTTATGCTCCATTTCAAAAAGTTATGCTTCATGTCAACATAGTTATGCTCCATGTCATAAAAGTTATGCTCCATGTCAACATAGTTATGGTCAATGTCAACATAGTTATGCTCCATGTCGAAATAATTATGCATTATGTCAACATTGTTATGCTCCATGGCAAAAAAGTTATGCTCCATTTCAACATAGTTATGCTCCATGTCAACATAGTTATGCTCCATGTCAACAAAGTTATGCTCCATGTAAAAATATGCTCCATGTCAAAAAAATTATGCTCAATGTCAAAAAATTATGCTACATGTCAAAATAGTTATGCTCTATGTCAAAAAAGTTATGCTCCATGTCAAAAAAGTTATGCTCCATGTCAACATAGTTATGCTCCATGTCAAAAAAGATATGTCCCATGTCAACATAGTTATGATCCAAGTAAACATAGTTATGATTCATGTAAACAAAGTTTGGCTCCATGTCAAAAATTATGCTCCCTGTCAAAAAAATTATGCTCCATGTCAAAAAGTTATGCTCCATGTCAACAAAGTTATGCTCCATGTCAACAAATGTATGCTCTATTTCAAAAACGTTATGCTCCATGTCAAATAGTTATGCTCCATGTCATCATAGTCATTCTCCATGTCAAAAAAGTTATGCTCAATGACAACAAAAATATGCTCAATGTCAAAAAAGTATGCTCCATGCCAAAAAATTTATACTCCATGTCAACAAAGTTATTCTCCATCTCAACAAACTTATGCTCCATGTCATTATAGTTATACTCCATGTCAAAAACGTTATGCTCCATGTCAAAAAAGTTATGCTCCATGTCAATATAGTTATGCTCCATGTCAATAAAATTATGCTCCATTTCAACATAGTTATGCTCCATGTCAAAAAAATTATGCTCCATGTCAACATAGTTATGCTCCATGTCAAAAAAAGTGTGCTCCATGTGAACATAGTTATACTCCATGTCAAAAACGTTATGCTCCATGTCAAAAAAGTTATGCTCCATGTCAATATAGTTATACTCCATGTCAAAAAAGTTATGCTCCATGTCAACATAGTTATGCTCAATGTTTTGATGTTTATCCTCCATGTCAACATAGTTATGCTCCATATAAAAAAAGTTTTGATCCATGTCAAGAGAGTTATGCTCCATGTCAAAAAAGTTATGCTCCATGTCAACAAAGTAATGCTCCATGTCAAAAAAAATTATGCTCCATGTCAACATAGTTATGCTTTATGTCAAAAAAGTTATTCTCCATGTCAACATAGTTATGCTCCATCTCAACATAGTTATGCTCCATGTCAAAAAATTTATGCTCAATGTCAACATCGTTATTCTACTGGACAAAAAGTTATGCTCCAGGTCAAAAAAGTTATGCTCCATGTCAAAAAAGTTATGCTATTTGTCAACATAGTTATGCTCCACGTCAAAAACGTTATGCTCCAAGTCAAAAAAATTATGCTCCATGTCAAAAAAGTTATGCTCCATTTCAAAAAGTAATATATACTTCATGTCAACATAGTTATGCATCATGTCAACAAAGTTATTCTCCATCTCAACAAACTTATGCTTAATGTTAAAAAAGTTATGCTCCATGTCAAAAAAGTTATGCTCCATGTCAAAAAAATAATGCTCCATGTCAAAAAAGTTATGATCCATGTCAAAAAAAGTATGCTCAATTTCAACATAGTTATGCTTCATGTCAAAAAAGTTATGCTCCATGTCAACATAGTTCTGATCCATGTAAACATAGTTATGCTCCATGTCAAAAAAGTTATGCTCCATGTCAACATAGTTATGCTCCATGTCCAAAAAAGTATGCCCAATGTCAACATAGTAATGCTCCACGTCAACAAAGTTATGCTTTATGTCAACAAAGTTATGCTCCATGTCAAAAATGTTATGCTCCATTTCAAAAAGTTATGCTCCATGTCAACATAGTTATGCTCCATGTCAAAAATGTATGCTCCATGGCAAAAAAGTTATGCTTCATTTCAACATAGTTATGCTCCATGTCAACACAGTTATGCTCCATGTCAACAAAGTTATGATCCATGTAAAAATATGCTCCATGTCAAAAAAATTATGCTCAATGTCAAAAAATTATGCTACATGTCAAAATAGTTATGCTCCATGTCAAAAAAGTTATGCTTCATGTCAAAAAAGTTATGCTTTATGTCAACATAGTTATGCTCCATGTCAACATAGTTATGCTCCATGTCAAAACAATTATGCATTATGTCA
The DNA here is from genome assembly GCA_964033795.1 of Lymnaea stagnalis. Taxonomy (NCBI): domain Eukaryota; kingdom Metazoa; phylum Mollusca; class Gastropoda; family Lymnaeidae; genus Lymnaea; species Lymnaea stagnalis. The sequence continues at coordinate 71,442 of CAXITT010001321.1, read as the reverse complement.
AGATTGTTATGCTCCATGGCAAAAAAGTTATGCTCCATTTCAACATAGTTATGCTCCATGTCAACATAGTTATGCTCAATGTTTTGATATTTATCCTCCATGTCAACATAGTTATGCTCCATATAAAAAAAGTTTTGATCCATGTCAAGATAGTTATGCTCCATGTCAAAAAAGTTATGCTCCATGTCAACAAAGTAATGCTCCATGTAAAAAAAAATATGCTCCATGTCAACATAGTTATGCTTCATGTCAAAAAATGAATGCTCCATGTCAACATAGTTATGGTCCATGTCAACATAGTTATGCTCCATGTCAAAACAATTATGCATTATGTCAACATTGTTATGATCAATGTAAAAATAGTTATGCTCAATGTCAAAAAATTATGCTCCATGTCCACATAGTTATGCTCCATGTCAAAAAAGTGTGCTCCATGTGAACATAGTTATACTCCATGTCAAAAACGTTATGCTCCATGTCAAAAAAGTTATGCTACATGTCTATATAGTTATACTCCATGTCAAAAAAGTTATGCTCCATGTCAACAAAGTTATGCTCCATGTCAAACATGTTATGCTCCATTTCAAAAAGTTATGCTTCATGTCAACATAGTTATGCTCCATGTCAAAAAAGTTATCCTTCATGTCAACATAGTGATGCTCCATGTCAAAAAAGTTATGTTCCATGTAAACATAGTTATGCACCATCTTAACATAGTTATGCTCCATGTCAACAAAGTTATGCTCCATGTCAACATAGTTATGCTCCATGTCAAAAAAGTTATGCTACATGTCTATATAGTTATACTCCATGTCAAAAAAGTTATGCTCCATGTCAACAAAGTTATGCTCCATGTCAAACATGTTATGCTCCATTTCAAAAAGTTATGCTTCATGTCAACATAGTTATGCTCCATGTCAAAAAAGTTATGCTCCATGTCAACATAGTTATGGTCCATGTCAACATAGTTATGCTCCATGTCACAATAATTATGCTCCATGTCAACATTGTTATGCTCCATGGCAAAAAAGTTATGCTTCATTTCAACATAGTTATGCTCCATGTCAACACAGTTATGCTCCATGTCAACAAAGTTATGATCCATGTAAAAATATGCTCCATGTCAAAAAAATTATGCTCAATGTCAAAAAATTATGCTACATGTCAAAATAGTTATGCTCCATGTCAAAAAAGTTATGCTTCATGTCAAAAAAGTTATGCTCCATGTCAACATAGTTATGCTCCATGTCAAAAAAGTTATGTCCCATGTCAACATAGTTATGATCCAAGTAAACATAGTTATGATTCATGTAAACAAAGTTTGGCTCCATGTCAAAAATTATGCTCCCTATCAAAAAAATTATGCTCCATGTCAAAAAGTTATGCTCCATGTCAACAAAGTTATGCTCCATGTCAACAAATTTATGCTCTATTTCAAAAACGTTATGCTCCATGTAAATAGTTATGGTCCATTTCATCATAGTCATGCTCCATGTCAAACAAGTTATGCTCCATGTCAACAAAGTTATGCTCAATGTCAAAAAATTATGCTCCATGCCAAGAAAGTTATACTCCATGTCAAAGAAGTTATTCTCCATCTCAACAAACTTATGCTTCATTTCAAAAAAGTTATGCTCCATGTCAAAAAAAGTATGCTCAAGGTCAACATAGTTATACTCCATGTCAAAAACGTTATGCTCCATGTCAAAAAAGTTATGCTCCATGTTAATATAGTTATGCTCCATGTCAAAAAAAATTATGCTCCATTTCAACATAGTTATGCTCCATGTCAAAAAAATTATGCTCCATGTCAACATAGTTATGATCAATGTCAAAATAGTTATGTCCCATGCCAACATAGTTATATTCCCTTTCAAAAACGTTATGCTCCATGTCAATTGGTTATGCTCCATGTCAACAAAGTTATGCTCTATGTCAACAAAGTTATGCTCCATGTCAAAAATGTTATGCTCCATTTCAAAAGTGATGATCCATGTCAACATAGTTATGCTCCATGTCAAAAAAGTTATGCTCCATGTCAAGATAGTTATGGTCCATGGCAACATAGTTATGCTCCATGTCAAAATAATTATGCATTATGTAAACATTGTTATGCTCCATGGCAAAAAATTATGCTCCATTTCAACATAGTTATGCTCCATGTCAACATAGTTATGCTCCATGTCAACAAAGTTATGCTCCATGTAAAAATATGCTCCATGTCAAAAAAAATTATGCTCAATGTCAAAAAATTATGCTCCATGTCAAAAAAAGTTATGCTCCATGTGAACATAGTTATGCTCCATGTCAAAAAATTATGTCCCATGTCAACATAGTTATGATCCAAGTAAACATAGTTATGATTCATGTAAACAAAGTTTGGCTCGATGTCAAAAATTATGCTCCCTGTCAAAAAAATTATGCTCCATGCCAAAAAGTTATTCTCCATGTCAACATAGTAATGCTCCATGTCAACAAAGTTATGCTCTATGTCAACAAAGTTATGCTCCATGTCAAAATAATTATGCACCATGTCAACATTGTTATGCTCCATGGCAAAAAAGTTATGCTCCATTTCAACATAGTTATGCTCCATGTCAACATAGTTATGCTCCATGTCAACAAAGTTATGCATCATGTAAAAATATGCTCAATGTCAAAAAATTATGCTTCATGTCAAAATAGTTATGCTCCATGTCAAAAAAGTTATGCTCCATGTCAAAAAAGTTATGCTCCATGTCAAAATAGCTATGCTCCATGTCAAAAAAGTTATGCCCCATGTCAACATAGTTATGATCCAAGTAAAAATAGTTATGATTCATGTAAACAAAGTTTGGCTCCATGTCAAAAAATTATGCTCCCTGCCAAAAAAAGTTTGCTCCATGTCAAAAAGTTATGCTCCATGTCAACAAAGTTATGCTCCATGTCAACAAATTTATGCTCTATTTCAAAAACGTTATGCTCTATGTCAAATAGTTATGCTCCATGTCATCATAGTCAGGTTCCATGTCTAAAAGTTATGCTCCATGTCAACAAAGTTATGCTCAATGTTAAAAAATTATGCTCCATTCCAAAAAAGTTATACTTCATGTCAACATAGTTATGCTCCATGTCAATAAATTTATGCTCAATGTCAACAAAGTTATGCTCCATGTCAACAAACTTATTCACCATGTCAAAAAAGTTATGCTCCATGTCAACAAAGTTATGCTCCATGTCAACATAGTTATGCTCCATGTCAAAAACGTTATGCTCCATGTCAACAAAGGCATGCTCCATGTCACAAAAGTTATTCTCCATGTCAACATAGTTATTCTCCATGTCAAAAAGTTATGCTCCATGTCAATATAGTTATGCTCCATGTCAACATAGTTATATGCTCCATGTTAAAAAAGTTATGCTCCATGTCAACATAGTTATGCTCAATGTCAAAAAAGTTATGCTCCATGTCAACATAGTTATGCTACATGTCAACATAGTTATGCTACGTGTCAACAAAGTTATGCTCCATGTCAAAAATTATGCTCTATGACAAAAAATGTATGCTCCATGTCAATATAGTTATGCTCCATGTCAAAAAACTTATGATCCATGTCAACATAGTAATGCTCCATGTCAAAAAAGTTATGCTCCATGTCAAAAAATTATGCTCCATTTCAACATAGTTATGCTCCATGTCAAAAAGTTATGCTCCATATAAACATAGTTATGATCCATGTCAAAATAGTTATGCTCCATGTCAACATAGTTATGCTCCATGTCAAAAAGTTATGCTCCATATAAACATAGTTATGATCCATGTCAAAATAGTTATGCTCCATGTCAACATAGTTATGCTCCATGTCAAAAAAGTTATGCTCCATGTAAACATAGTTATGCTCCATGTCCAAAAAAGTATGCACCATGTTAACATAGTAATGCTCCATGTCAACAAAATTATGCTATATGTCAACAAACTTATGCTCCATGTCAAAAATTTTATGCTCCATTTCAAAAAGTTATGCTCCATGTCAACATAGTTATGCTCCATGTCAAAAAAGTTATGCTCCATGTCAACATAGTTACGGTCCATGTCAACATAGTTATGCTCCATGTCAAAATAATTATGCACCATGTCAACATTGTTATGCTCCATGGCAAAAAAATTATGCTCCATTTAAACATAGTTATGCTCCATGTCAACATAGATATGTTCCATGTCAAAAAAGTTATGCTCAATGTCAAAAATTTATGCTACATGTCAAAATAGTTATGATCCATGTCAAAAAAATAATGCTCCATGTGAACATTGTTATGATCCATGTCAAAAACGTTATGTCCCATGTCAATATAGTTATGATCCAAGTAAACATAGTTATGATTCATGTAAACAAAGTTTTGCTCCATGTCAAAAAATTATGCTCCCTGTCAAAAAAATTATGCTCCATGTCAAAAAATTATGCTCCATGTAAAAAAAGGTATGCTCCATGTCAACAAAAACATCCTCATTTCAAAATAAAACTTCCTCATTTCAAAATAAAACATCATCATTTCAAAATAAATAATCCTTTTTTTTTTAAAAGAAAAATCCTCATTTCAAAATAAAACATCCTCATTTTAAAACAATGCATTCTTGTTTCAAAATAAAACATCCTCATTTCAAAATAAAACATCCTAATTTCAAAATAAAACATCCTCATTTCAAAATAAACATCCTCATTTAAAAAAAAAATCATCAAAAAAAAAAACCATCCTCATTTCAAAATAAAACATCCTCATTTAAAAAATAAAACATACACATTTCAAAATAAATCATCCTCATTTTTAAAAAAACATCCTCATTTCAAATAAAGAATCTTGTTTCAAAAAAAAACATCAACCTTGTTTCAAAATAAAACATCCTCATTTCAAAATTAAAACATCATCATTTCAAAATAAAACATCCTCATTTCAAAATAAAACATCCTAATTTTAAAATAAAATATACACATTTCAAAATAAATCATACTCATATCAAAATAAAAAATCCTCATTTCAAAATAAAACATACTCATTTCAAAATAAAACATATATATTTAAAAATAAAACATCCTGATTTCAAAATAAAACATCCAAATTTCATAATAAACCATACACATTTCAAAATAAATCATCGTTATATCAAAATAAAACATCCTCATTTCAAAATAAAACATCCTCATTTCAAAATAAAACATCCTCATTTCAAAATAACACTTCCTCATTTCAAAATAAAACATCCTCATTTCCACACAAAAAAAACATCCTTATTTCAAATTAAAATTACCACATTTTAAAATAAAGCATACACATTTCAAAATAAATCATCCTCATTTCAAAATAGAACATCATCATTTAAAAATAAAACATCCTCATTTCAAAATAAAACTTCCCCAAATCAAAATAAAACATCCTTGTTTCAAAATAAAACATCATCCTTGTTTCAAAATAAAACATCCTTATTTTAAAATTAAACATCGTCATTTCAAAATAAAACATCCTCATTTCAAAATAAAAATACCTAATTTTAAAATAAAACATACACATTTTAAAATTAAACATCTATATTAAAATAAATAATCGGCATTTAAAAATAAACCATCCTCATTTCTAAATAAAGCATCCTTGTTTCAAGTTAAAACAAAACTTCCCCATTTCAAAATAAATCATCCTCATTTCAAAATAAAACAACATCATTTCAAAATAAAACATCCTCATTTCAAAATAAAGCATCCTTCTTTCAAGTTAAAACATCCTCATTTCAAAATAAAACATCCTCATTTCAAAATAAAACAACCACATTTTAAAATAAAGCATACACATTTCAAAATAAATCATCCTCATTTTAAAATAAAACATCATCATTTCAAAATAAAACATCCTCATTTCAAAATAAAACTTCCCCAAATCAAAATAAAACATCCTTGTTTCAAAATAAAACATCATCCTTGTTTCAAAATAAAACATCCTCATTTTAAAATTAAACATGGTCATTTAAAAATAAAACATCCTCATTTCAAAATAAAACAACCAAATTTTAAAATAAAACATACACATTTTAAAATTAAACATCTTATTTTTAAAATAAATAATCGGCATTTAAAAATAAACCATCCTCATTTCAAAATAAAGCATCCTTGCTTCAAGTTAAAACAAAACTTCCCCATTTCAAAATGAAACAGCCTCATTTCAAAATAAAACAACATCATTTCAAAATAAACATCCTCATTAAAAAAAAAAAAAACATTCTCATTTCAAAATAAAACACCCTCATTTAAAAATAAAACATACACATTTCAAAATAAATCATCCTCATTTTTAAAAAAAACATCCTCATTTAAAAAAAAAAAATCATCATTTCAAATAAAACATCCTCATTTCAAATAAAGCATCCTTGTTTCAAAATAAAACATAATCATTTCAAAATAAAACATCCTCATTTCAAAATAAAACATCCTAAGTTCATAATAAAACATACACATTTCAAAATAAATCATCGTTATATCAAAATAAAGCATACACATTTCAAAATAAATCATCCTCATTTAAAAAAAAAACATCATCATTTCAAAATAAAACAACCTTATTTTAAAATAAAGCATACACATTTCAAAATAAATCATCCTCATTTCATAATAAAAATCCTCATTTCAAAATAAAACATCCTCATTTAAAAATAAAACTTCCCCAATTCAAAATAAAACATCATTCTTGTTTCAAAATAAAACATCCTCATTTTAAAATTAAACATCCTCATTTCAAAATAAAACATCCTCATTTCAAGATAAAACAACCAAATTTTAAAATAAAACATACACATTTTAAAATAAATCATCCTTATTTCATAACAAAACATCCTCATTTCAAAATAAAACATCCTCATTTCAAAACAAAACATCCTAAATTCAAAACAAAACATTCTCATTTCAAAATAAAGCATCCTTGTTTAAAAATAAAACATCCTCATTTCAAAATTAAACATCATCATTCTAAATTAAAACATCCTCATTTCAAAATTAAACATACTCATTTCAAATTAAAACATCCTCATTTCAAAATAAAACATCCTCATTTCAAAATAAAACATAAATATTTCAAAATAAAACATCCTTATTTCAAAATAAAACATCCTAATTTCAAAATAAAAAATACACATTTCAAAATAAAACATACACATTTCAAAATAAATCATCCTCATTTCATAATAAAAATTCTCATTTCAAAATAAAACATACTCATTTTAAAAAAAAACATCCTCATTTCAAAATAACACATCCTCATTTCAAAATAAAACATCCTAATTTCAAAATAAAACATACACATTTCAAAATAAATCATCGTTATATCAAAATAAAACATCATCATTTCAAAATAAAACATCCTCATTTCAAAATAACACTTCCTCATTTCAAAATAAAACATCCTCATTTCCACACAAAAAAAACATCCTTATTTCAAATTAAAATTATCACATTTTAAAATAAAGCATACACATTTCAAACTAAATCATCCTCATTTCAAAATAGAACATCATCATTTAAAAATAAAACATCCTCATTTCAAAATAAAACTTCCCCAAATCAAAATAAAACATCCTTGTTTCAAAATAAAACATCATCCTTGTTTCAAAATAAAACATCCTCATTTTAAAATTAAACATGGTCATTTAAAAATAAAACATCCTCATTTCAAAATAAAACAACCAAATTTTAAAATAAAACATACACATTTTAAAATTAAACATCTTATTTTTAAAATAAATAATCGGCATTTAAAAATAAACCATCCTCATTTCAAAATAAAGCATCCTTGCTTCAAGTTAAAACAAAACTTCCCCATTTCAAAATGAAACAGCCTCATTTCAAAATAAAACAACATCATTTCAAAATAAAACATCCTCATTTCAAAATAAAGCATCCTTCTTTCAAGTTAAAACATCCTCATTTTAAAATAAAACATCCTCATTTCAAAATAAAACATCCTAAATTCAAAACAAAACATTCTCATTTCAAAATAAAGCATCCTTGTTTAAAAATAAAACATCCTCATTTCAAAATTAAACATCATCATTCTAAATTAAAACATCCTCATTTCAAAATTAAACATACTCATTTCAAAATAAAACATCCTCATTTCAAAATAAAACAACCAAATTTTAAAATAAAACATACACATTTTAAAATTAAACATCTTATTTTTAAAATAAATAATCGGCATTTAAAAATAAACCATCCTCATTTCAAAATAAAGCATCCTTGCTTCAAGTTAAAACAAAACTTCCCCATTTCAAAATGAAACAGCCTCATTTCAAAATAAAACAACATCATTTCAAAATAAACATCCTCATTAAAAAAAAAAAAAACATTCTCATTTCAAAATAAAACACCCTCATTTAAAAATAAAACATACACATTTCAAAATAAATCATCCTCATTTTTAAAAAAAACATCCTCATTTAAAAAAAAAAAAATCATAATTTCAAATAAAACATCCTCATTTCAAATAAAGCATCCTTGTTTCAAAATAAAACATAATCATTTCAAAATAAAACATCCTCATTTCAAAATAAAACATCCTAATTTCATAATAAAACATACACATTTCAAAATAAATCATCGTTATATCAAAATAAAGCATACACATTTCAAAATAAATCATCCTCATTTCAAAATAAAACATCATCATTTCAAAATAAAATAACCTTTTTTTAAAATAAAGCATACACATTTCAAAATAAATCATCCTCATTTCATAATAAAAATCCTCATTTCAAAATAAAACATCCTCATTTCAAAATAAAACTTCCCCAATTCAAAATAAAACATCATTCTTGTTTCAAAATAAAACATCCTCATTTTAAAATTAAACATCCTCATTTCAAAATAAAACATCCTCATTTCAAGATAAAACAACCAAATTTTAAAATAAAACATACACATTTTAAAATAAATCATCCTTATTTCATAACAAAACATCCTCATTTCATAATAAAACATCCTCATTTCAAAACAAAACATTCTCATTTCAAAATAAAACATCATCATTTCAAAATAAAACATCCACATTTCAAAATAAAACTTCCCCGTTTCAAAATAAAACATCCTTGTTTGAAAATAAAACATAATCATTGTTTCAAAATAAAATATCCTCATTTTAAAATTTAACATCCTCATTTTAAAATAAAAAATCCTCATTTCAAAATTAAACATACTCATTTCAAAATAAAACATCCTCATTTCAAAATAAAACAAAAAAAATTCAAAATAAAACATACACATTTCAAAAAAAATCATCCTTATTTCATAATGAAACATCCTCATTTAAAAATTAAACATCCTCATTTCAAAATAAAACATCCTCATTTCAAAATAAAACATCCTCACTTCAAAATAAAAAATCCTCATTTCAAAATAAAGCATCTAGTTTCAAAAAAGAAACATCCTCATTTCAAAATAAAACATCCTCATTTCAAAACAAAACATTCTCACTAAATGTTTGCCAAAATGCATTTGGCAGTAAATGTTTGCCAAAATCCACTTGGCTGTAAAGGTTTGCCAAAAAGCACTTGGAAGAAAAATATTGCCAAAATCCACTTGGCGGCTAAATTGTCCCCAAAAAGTATTGGCAGTAAATGTTTTCCAAATATCATTTTGCAGTAAATGTTTGCAAAAATCAATTGGCTGTAAAAGTATGCCAAAAAGCACTTGGAAGAAAAAAATTGCCAAAATACACTTGGCTGCAAAACGGTGCCAAAAAGTATTTGACACTAAATGTTTTCCAAAATACATTTGGCAGTAAATGTTTGCCAAAATCAACTTGGCAGGAAAAGTATGCCAAAAAGCACTTGGAAGAAAAAAATTGCCAAAATATACTTGGCGGCTAAATTGTCCCCAAAAAGTATTGGCAGTAAATGTTTTCCCTCAGCATTTGGCAGTAAATGTTTGCCAAAATCAAATTGGATGTAAAAGTATTTAAAAAAGCACATGGCTGGAAAAAAATTTCCAAAATACACTTGGCTGCAAAATGGTGCCAAAAAGTATTTGGCATTAAATGTTTGCCAAATAGAATTTGGCACTAAATGTTTGCCAAAATCCTATTTACTGTAAGAGTATACCAAAAAGCACTTGAAAGTAAAAAATAGCCAAAATCCACTTGGCTGCAAAATTGTGCCAAACAGCATTTGGCACTAAATGTTTTCCAAAAATATTTGGCACTAAATGGTTGACAAAAGTCTTTGACTGTAAAAGTATGCCAAAAAGCACTTGGAAGTAAAAAATTACCAAAATCCACTTGGCTTCAAAATTGTACCAAAAAGCATTTGGCAGAAATTTTTTTATAAATATCATTTGCCAAAATTCACTTTGCTGCAAAAGTATGCCAAAAAGAGCTTGGAAGTAAAAAATGCCAAAAACCACTTGCCTGCAAAATTTTGCCATAAAATTAATTGGCAGTAAATGTTTCCCAAATAGCATTTGGCTCTAAATGTTTTCCAAAAAAAAAATTCGGCAGTAAATGTTTGCCAAAATCAACTTGCCTGCAAAATTGTGCCAAAAAGCATTTGGCAGTAAATGTTTGCCAAATAGCATTTGGCACTAAATGTTTTCCAAAATACATTTGGCAGTAAATGTTTGCCAAAATCAACTTGGCAGGAAAAGTATGCCAAAAAGCAATTGGACGAAAAAAATTGCCAAAATCCACTTGGCTGCAAAATTGTGATGTAACAGACTATGTTTTCACAAGAAAACAGAGAGGTAGCATGAGTGAACAGTGAATTGTGTTGACCATGTTTTTCACGAGGAGAGTGTATTGTCACATTTGAGAAGCAAATGTGAGCTCCACGTTTTTGGAGAGGAATTATGTTTTTTGTCAAAGCGGTCGTTTCCACGCTTTGCTGGTAATAAAAGGGGCAGTTGAGTTGATTGAGCAGAAGAGTAGAGTTAGAGCTGAAAGCAGTTGAGTTAGAGTTGAGATTTAGTACAGTTGAGCTGAATTATAGTAGAGTGAGGACGTGTCTTTCTGAGTGGTGGAATACTATACATATATATATGAAATGATTACATTTATGGATTGATTATTATTAATATTATCAGTGTAAAGTGGGATTTAATAAAGTACTGTAAGTTTAACCAGGATTGAGTATTCTTCTTTGCGTGCCTGGATAATAAGTGGAAGAATGAAGAAGTATTAGCCGGCATCCTGAATTATTAACATAACATACTGACATAACCCACTAAGTCACAATGATGTCAGAGCATATTTGTTACAGGTGCCAAAAAGCATTTGGTAGTAAATAATTGCCAAATAGCATTTGGAACTAAATATTTGCCAAAATCCACTTGGCTGTAAAAGTATGCCTAAAAGCACCTGGAAGAAAAAAATTGCTATTTGTTACAGGTGCCAAAAAGCATTTGGTAGTAAATAATTGCCAAATAGCATTTGGAACTAAATATTTGCCAAAATCCACTTGGCTGTAAAAGTATGCCTAAAAGCACCTGGAAGAAAAAAATTGCCAAAATCCACTTGGCTGCAAAAAGGTGCCAAAAAGCATTTGGTAGTAAATAATTGCCAAATAGCATTTGGAACTAAATGTTTGCCAAAATCCACTTGGCTGTAAAAGTATGCCAAAAAGCACTTGGAAGTAAAAAATTGCCAAAATCCAATTGGCATCAAAATGGTGCCAAACAAGAATTTGGCAGTAAATATTTGCCAATTAGCCTTTGGCACTAAATGTTTTCCAAAAAGCATTTGGCAGTAAATGTTTGCCAAAATCAACTTGGCTGTAAAAGTATGCCAAAAAGCACTTGGAAGTAAAAAATTACCAAAATCAAATTGGCGGAGAAATCGTGCCAAAAACATTTGGCAGTAAATGTTCGCCAAATAGCATTTGACACTAAATGTTTTCCAAAAAGTATTTGGCAGTAAATGTTTGCCAAATAGCATTTGGTACTAAATGTTTGCCAAAATCCACTTGTCTGTAAAAGTATGACAAAAAGCACTTGGAAGAAAACAATTGCCAAAATCCAATTGGCAGCAAAATGGTGCCAAAGAGCATTTAGCTGTAAATGTTTGCCAAATAGTATTTAGCACTTAATGTTTGCCAAAATCTACTTGGCGGAGAAATTGTGCCAAAAAAGCATTTGCTGGTAAATGTTTGCCAAATAGCATTTGGCAATAAATGTTTTCCAAAATACATTGGCACTAAATGTTTTCCATAATCTATTTGGATGAAAAAGTATGCGAAAAAGCACATGGAAGTAAAAAATTGCCAAAATCCATTTGGCTGCAAAATGTTGCCAAAAAGCATTTGGCAGTAAATGTTTTCCAAATATCATTTGGCACTAAATGTTTTCCAAAATCCACTTGGATGTAAAAGTATGCCATAAAGCACTTGTAAAAAAAAAAATTGCCAAAATCCACTTCGCTGCAAAATGGTGCCAAAAAGCATTTGGCAGTAAATGTTTTCCAAATATCATTTAGCAATAAATGTTTGCCAAATTGCATTTGGCAATAAATGTTTGCCAAAATCCACTTGGCTGTAAAAGTATGTCAAAATGGAATTGGAAGAAAAAAAATTCCAAAATTACTTAGCTGCAAAATTGTGCAAAAATCATTTGGCAGCAAATGTTTTCCAAAATCCACTTGGCTGTAAAAGTATGCAAAAAAAGCAATTGGAAGTAAAAAATTTCATAAATCCACTGGTTGGCAAATATGTGCCAAAAAGCATTTGGCAGTAAATGTTTGCCAAATAGCATTTGGCACTAAACGTTTGCCAAAATCCACTTGGCTGTAAAGTATTTCAAAATACACTTGTTTGGCAAAATTGTGCCAAAAAGCATTTGGCAGCAAATGTTTGCCAAATAGCATTTGGCACTAAATGTTTACCAAAATCCACTTGGCTCTAGAATGATGCCAAAAAGCACTTGGAAGTAAAAAATTGCCAAAATCCACTTGGCTACAAAATGGTGCCAAAAAGCATTTGGCATTAAATGTTTTCCAAAATACATTTGGCATTAAATGTTTGCCAAAATCCGCTTGGCTGTAGAACTATGCCAAAAAGAACTTGGAAGAAAAAATTGCCAAAATCCATTTGGCTTCAAAATGGTGCCGAAAAGCATTTGGCATTAAATGTTTGCCAAATGGTATTTGGCTCTAAATTTAGCTCTAAAAGTATGCCAAAAAGCACTTGGAAGCAGAAACCTGCCAAAATCAACTTTGCGGAGAATTTGTGCCAAATAGCATTTGGCAGTAAATGTTTGCCAAATAGCTCTTGGCACTAAATGTTTGCCAAAATCCACTTGGCTTTAAAAGTATGCCAAAAAGCAATTGGACGAAAAAAATTGCCAAAATCCACTTGGCTGCAAAATTGTGCTGTAACAGACTATGTTTTCACAAGAAAACAGAGAGGTAGCATGAGTGAACAGTGAATTGTGTTGACCATGTTTTTCCACGAGGAGAGTGTATTGTCACATTTGAGAAGCAAATGTTAGCTCCACTTTTTTGGAGAGTAAATTATGTTTTTTGTCAAAGCGGTCGTTTCCACGCTTTGCTGGTAATAAAAGGGGCAGTTGAATGACTGAGCAGAAGAGTAGAGTTAGAGCTGAAAGCAGTCGAGTTAGAGTTGAGATTTAGTACAGTTGAGCTGAATTATAGTAGAGTGAGGACGTGTCTTTCTGAGTGGTGGAATACTATACATATATATATGAAATGATTACATTTATGCAATGATTATTATTAATATTATCAGTGTAAAGTGTGATTTAATAAAGTACTGTAATTTTAACCAGGATTGAGTATTCTTCTTTGCGTGCCTGGATAATAAGTGGAAGAATGAAGAAGTATTAGACGGCATCCTGAATTATTAACATAACATACTGACATAACCCACTAAGTCACAATGATGTCAGAGCATATTTGTTACAGGTGTTTCTTTGCGTGCCTGGATAATAAGTGGAAGAATGAAGAAGTATTAGACGGCATCCTGAATTATTAACATAACATACTGACATAACCCACTAAGTCACAATGATGTCAGAGCATATTTGTTACAGGTGCCAAAAAGCATTTGGTAGTAAATAATTGCCAAATAGCATTTGGAACTAAATATTTGCCAAAATCCACTTGGCTGTAAAAGTATGCCTAAAAGCACCTGGAAGAAAAAAATTGCCAAAATCCACTTGGCTGCAAAAAGGTGCCAAAAAGCATTTGGTAGTAAATAATTGCCAAATAGCATTTGGAACTAAATGTTTGCCAAAATCCACTTGGCTGTAAAAGTATGCCAAAAAGCACTTGGAAGTAAAAAATTGCCAAAATCCAATTGGCTGCAAAATGGTGCCAAACAAGCATTTGGCAGTAAATATTTGCCAAAATCAACTTGGCTGTAAAAGTATGCCAAAAAGCACTTGGAAGTAAAAAATTACCAAAATAAAATTGGCGGAGAAATTGTGCTAAAAACATTTGGCAGTAAATGTTTGCCAAATAGCATTTGGCACTAAATGTTTGCAAAAAAAATTGGCAATAAATGTTTGCCAAAATCCACTTGGCACGAAATGTTTGACTCAATCAACTTGGCTGTTAAAGTATGCCAAAAAGCACTTGGAAGAAAACAATTGCCAAAATCCACTTGGCGGCTAAATTTTCCCCAAAAAGTATTGGCAGTAAATGTTTTCCAAATAGCATTTGACACTAAATGTTTGCCAAAATCCCCTTGGCTGTAAAAATATCCCAAAAAGCGCTTGGAAGAAAAATTTTGCCAATAAATCCAATTGGCTGCAAAATGGTGCCAACAAGGATTTGGCAGTAAATGTTTGCCAAATAGCATTTGGAACTAAATGTTTGCCAAAATCCAATTGGCTGTAAAAGTATGCACAAAAGCACTTGGAAGTAAAAAATAACCAAAATCATCTTGGTGGAACAATTGTGCCAAAAGCATTTTGCAGTAAATGTTTGCCAAATAGCATTTGGCACTAAATGTTTTCATAAATACATTTGGCAGTAAATGTTTACCAAAATCCACTTGGATGTAAAAGTATCCCAAAAAGCACTGGGAAGTAAAAAAAATTACTAAAATCCACTTGGCGCCAAAATTGTGCCAAAAATCATTTGGCACTAAATGTTTGCCAAAATCCACTTAGCGTTAAAAGTATTCCAAAGAGCATTTGGAAATAAAAATTGCAAAAATCCACTTGGCGGCAAAATTGTGCAAGAAGCATTTGGCAGTAAATGTTTTTTCAAAATACATTTGGCATTTAATGTTTGCCAAAATCCACTTGGCTGGAAAAGTATGCCAAAAAGCATTTGGAAGAATAAAATTTCCAAAATTAATTTACGGCAGAATTGTGCCAAAAAGCATTTGGCAGTAAATGTTTCCCAAATAGCATTTGGAACCAAATGTTTTCCAAAATACATTTGGCAGTAAATGTTTGGCAAAATCCACTTCGCTGGAAAAGTATGCCCAAAAAAATTTGGAAGGAAAAAATTGCCAAAATCCATTGGTTTCAAAATGTGCCTAAAATCATTTGTCAGTAAATGTTTGCCAAATAGCATTTGGCACTAAATGTTTGCCAAAATCCACTTTGCGTTAAAAGTAAGCCAAAAAGCACTTGGAAGTTAAAAATTGCCAAAATGCACTTGGTGGCAAAATTGTGCCAAAAAGCATTTGGCAGTAAATGATTGCCAAAAAGCATTTGGCACTAAATGTTTTCCAAAATACATTTGGCACTAAATGTTTGCAAAAATCCACTTGGCTGTCAAAATATGCCAAAATAATATTGTCGGAGAAATTGTTAAAAAAAAAGCATTTGGCAGTAAATATTTGCAAACTAGCATTTGGCACTAAATGTTTGCCAAAATCCACTTGGATGTAAAAGTATTTAAAAACGCTTTTGGAAGTAAAAAATTGCCAAATCCGTTTGTCGGACAAATTGCGCCAAAAAGCATTTGGCAGTAAATGTTTGCCAAATAGCATTTGGCACTAAATGTTTTCCAAAAGTTATTGGTACTAAATGTTTTCCATAATCTACTTAGCTTAAAAGGTATGCCAAAAAGCACTTGGAAGCAAAAAATTGCCAAAAACCACTTGGCTGCAAAATGGTGCCAAAAATCATTTGGCAGTAAATGTTTTCCAAATTACGTATGGCACTAAATGTTTGCCAAAATCCACTTGGCGGTAAAAGTATGCCAAAAAGCACTTGGAGGAAAAAAAATGCCAAAATCCATTTGGCTGAAAAATGTTGCCAAAAAGCTTTTGTTTGGCAAAATTGTGCCAAAAAGCATTTGGCAGTAAATGTTTGCCAAATAGCATTTGGCACTAAATGTTTTCCAAAATTATTTTGTCAGTACATGTTTTCCAAAATCCACTTGGATGTAAAAGAATGCCAAAAAGCAATTAAAAGAAAAAAATTGCCAAAATCCACTTGGCGGAGAAATTGTGTCAAAAAGCATTTAGCAGTAAATGTTTGCCAAATAGCATTTGGCAATAAATGTTTTCCAAATTACATTTGGAACTAAATGTTTGCCAAAATCCACTTGCCTGTAAATCGATGCCAAAAAGGACTTGGAAGAAAAAAATTGCCAAAATCCACTTGGCTACAAAATGGTGCCAAAAAGCATTTGGCAGAAAATGTTTGCCAAAAAGCATTTGGCACTAAATGTTAGCCAAAATCCACTTGGCTCTAAAAGTATGCCAAAAAGTACTTGGAAGTAAAAAATTACCAAAATCCACTTGTCGGCAAAGTGGTGCAAAAAAGCATTTGGCAGTAAATGTTTGCCAATAGCATTTGTTGCTAAATCTTTTCTAAATACATTTGGCACTAAATGTTTGCCAAAAACTACTTGGCTGTAAATCGATGCCAAAAAGGACTTGGAAGAAAAAAATTGCCAAAATCCACTTGGCTACAAAATGGTGCCAAAAAGCATTTGGCAGAAAATGTTTGCCAAAAAGCATTTGGCACTAAATGTTAGCCAAAATCCACTTGGCTCTAAAAGTATGCCAAAAAGTACTTGGAAGTAAAAAATTGCCAAAATCCACTTGTCGGCAAAGTGGTGCAAAAAAGCATTTGGCAGTAAATGTTTGCCAATAGCATTTGTTGCTAAATCTTTTCTAAATACATTTGGCACTAAATGTTTGCCAAAAACTACTTGGCTGTAAATCGATGCCAAAAAGGACTTGGAAGAAAAAAATTGCCAAAATCCACTTGGCTACAAAATGGTGCCAAAAAGCATTTGGCAGAAAATGTTTGCCAAAAAGCATTTGGCACTAAATGTTTGCCAAAATCCACTTGGCTCTAAAAGTATGCCAAAAAGTACTTGGAAGTAAAAAATTACCAAAATCCACTTGTCGGCAAAGTGGTGCAAGAAAGCATTTGGCAGTAAATGTTTGCCAAATAGCATTTGGGGCTAAATCTTTTCTAAATACATTTGGCACTAAATTTTTGCCAAAATCCACTTGGCTGTAAAACGATGTCAAAAAGCACTTGGAAGAAAAAAATTGCCAAAATCCACTTGGCTGTAAAAGTATGCCAAAAAGCATTTGGAAGTAAAAAATTGCCAAAATCCCCTTGTCGGCAAAATGGTGCCAGAAAGGATTTGGCAGTAAATGTTTGCCAAAAAGCATTTGGCACAAAATGTTTTCCAAAATACATTTGGCTGTAAAAGTATGCCAAAAAGATCTTGGAAGTAAAAAATTTCCAAAATCAACTTGTCGGCAAAATTGTGCCGAAAAGCTTTTGGCACTAAATGTTTGCCAAATAGCATTTGTCACTAAATTTTTTCCAAAATTCATTTGGCTGTAAAAGTATGCCAAAAAGCACTTGGAAATAAAAAATTGACAAAATCTACTTGTCGGCAAAATTGTTCCAAAAAGCATTTGGCAGTAAATGTTTTCCAAAAAGCATTTGGCATTAAATGTTTTCCAAAATGCATTTGTCAGTACATGTTTGCCAAAATCCACTTGGCTGTAAAAGTATGCCAAAAAGCACTTGAAAGAAAAAAATTGCCAAAATCCGCTTGGCGGAAAATTGTTCCAAAAAGCATTTGGCAATAAATGTTTGCCAAAAAGCATTTGGCACTAAATGTTTGCCAAAATCCACTTGGCTGTAAAAGTAAGCCAAAAAGCATTTGGGGCTAAATCTTTTCTAAATACATTTGGCACTAAATTTTTGCCAAAATCCACTTGGCTGTAAAACGATGTCAAAAAGCACTTGGAAGAAAAAAAATTTCCAAAATCCACTTGGCTGTAAAAGTATGCCAAAAAGCAATTGGAAGGAAAAAATTGCCAAAATCCACTTGGCGGCAAAATTGTGCCAAAAAGCATTTTGCAGAAATTGTTTTCCAAATAGCAAATGGCACTAAATGTTTGCCAAATAGAATTTTGCACTAAATGTTTGCCAAAATCCACTTGCCTGTAAAAGTATGCCAAAAGCATTTGGAATAAAAAATTGCCAAAATCCACTAGTCGGCGAAATTGTGCAAAATAGCATTTGACAGCAAATGTTTGCCAAATAGCATTTTGCACTAATGTTTGCCAAAATCCAATTGGCTTTAAAAGTATGCCAAAAAGTACTTGGAAGTAAAAAATTGCCTAAATCCTTTTGTCGGCAAAATGGTGCCAAAAATCATTTGGCTGTAAATGTTTGCCAAATAGCATTTGTAACAAAATGTTTTCCAAAATACATTTGGCATTAAATGTTTGCCAAAATCCACTTGGCTGTAAAAGTATGCCAAAAAGAAAATTGGAAGAAAAAATTGCAAAATCAACTTGGCGGAGAAATTGTGTCAAAAAGCATTTTACAGTACATGTTTGCCAAATAGCATTTGGCACTAAATGTTTTCCAAATTACGTATGGCACTAAATGTTTGCCAAAATCCACTTGGCGGTAAAAGTATGCCAAAAAGCACTTGGAGGAAAAAAAATGCCAAAATCCATTTGGCTGAAAAATGTTGCCAAAAAGCTTTTGTTTGGCAAAATTGTGCCAAAAAGCATTTGGCAGTAAATGTTTGCCAAATAGCATTTGGCACTAAATGTTTTCCAAAATTATTTTGTCAGTACATGTTTTCCAAAATCCACTTGGATGTAAAAGAATGCCAAAAAGCAATTAAAAGAAAAAAATTGCCAAAATCCACTTGGCGGAGAAATTGTGTCAAAAAGCATTTAGCAGTAAATGTTTGCCAAATAGCATTTGGCACTAAATGTTTTCCAAATTACATTTGGAACTAAATGTTTGCCAAAATCCACTTGCCTGTAAATCGATGCCAAAAAGGACTTGGAAGAAAAAAATTGCTAAAATCCACTTGGCTACAAAATGGTGCCAAAAAGCATTTGGCAGAAAATGTTTGCCAAAAAGCATTTGGCACTAAATGTTTGCCAAAATCCACTTGGCTCTAAAAGTATGCCAAAAAGTACTTGGAAGTAAAAAATTACCAAAATCCACTTGTCGGCAAAGTGGTGCAAGAAAGCATTTGGCAGTAAATGTTTGCCAAATAGCATTTGGGGCTAAATCTTTTCTAAATACATTTGGCACTAAATTTTTGCCAAAATCCACTTGGCTGTAAAACGATGTCAAAAAGCACTTGGAAGAAAAAAAATTTCCAAAATCCACTTGGCTGTAAAAGTATGCCAAAAAGCAATTGGAAGGAAAAAATTGCCAAAATCCACTTGGCGGCAAAATTGTGCCAAAAAGCATTTTGCAGAAATTGTTTTCCAAATAGCAAATGGCACTAAATGTTTGCCAAATAGAATTTTGCACTAAATGTTTGCCAAAATCCACTTGCCTGTAAAAGTATGCCAAAAGCATTTGGAATAAAAAATTGCCAAAATCCACTAGTCGGCGAAATTGTGCAAAATAGCATTTGACAGCAAATGTTTGCCAAATAGCATTTTGCACTAATGTTTGCCAAAATCCAATTGGCTTTAAAAGTATGCCAAAAAGTACTTGGAAGTAAAAAATTGCCTAAATCCTTTTGTCGGCAAAATGGTGCCAAAAATCATTTGGCTGTAAATGTTTGCCAAATAGCATTTGTAACAAAATGTTTTCCAAAATACATTTGGCATTAAATGTTTGCCAAAATCCACTTGGCTGTAAAAGTATGCCAAAAAGAAAATTGGAAGAAAAAATTGCAAAATCAACTTGGCGGAGAAATTGTGTCAAAAAGCATTTTACAGTACATGTTTGCCAAATAGCATTTGGCACTAAATGTTTTCCAAATTACGTATGGCACTAAATGTTTGCCAAAATCCACTTGGCGGTAAAAGTATGCCAAAAAGCACTTGGAGGAAAAAAAATGCCAAAATCCATTTGGCTGAAAAATGTTGCCAAAAAGCTTTTGTTTGGCAAAATTGTGCCAAAAAGCATTTGGCAGTAAATGTTTGCCAAATAGCATTTGGCACTAAATGTTTTCCAAAATTATTTTGTCAGTACATGTTTTCCAAAATCCACTTGGATGTAAAAGAATGCCAAAAAGCAATTAAAAGAAAAAAATTGCCAAAATCCACTTGGCGGAGAAATTGTGTCAAAAAGCATTTAGCAGTAAATGTTTGCCAAATAGCATTTGGCAATAAATGTTTTCCAAATTACATTTGGAACTAAATGTTTGCCAAAATCCACTTGCCTGTAAATCGATGCCAAAAAGGACTTGGAAGAAAAAAATTGCCAAAATCCACTTGTCGGCAAAGTGGTGCAAAAAAGCATTTGGCAGTAAATGTTTGCCAATAGCATTTGTTGCTAAATCTTTTCTAAATACATTTGGCACTAAATGTTTGCCAAAAACTACTTGGCTGTAAATCGATGCCAAAAAGGACTTGGAAGAAAAAAATTGCCAAAATCCACTTGGCTACAAAATGGTGCCAAAAAGCATTTGGCAGAAAATGTTTGCCAAAAAGCATTTGGCACTAAATGTTAGCCAAAATCCACTTGGCTCTAAAAGTATGCCAAAAAGTACTTGGAAGTAAAAAATTACCAAAATCCACTTGTCGGCAAAGTGGTGCAAAAAAGCATTTGGCAGTAAATGTTTGCCAAATAGTATTTGGGGCTAAATCTTTTCTAAATACATTTAGCACTAAATTTTTGCCAAAATCCACTTGGCTGTAAAACGATGTCAAAAAGCACTTGGAAGAAAAAAATTGCCAAAATCCACTTGGCTGTAAAAGTATGCCAAAAAGCATTTGGAAGTAAAAAATTGCCAAAATCCCCTTGTCGGCAAAATGGTGCCAGAAAGGATTTGGCAGTAAATGTTTGCCAAAAAGCATTTGGCACAAAATGTTTTCCAAAATACATTTGGCTCTAAAAGTATGCCAAAAAGCTCTTGGAAGTAAAAAATTTCCAAAATCAACTTGCCGGCAAAATTGTGCCAAAAAGCATTTGGCAGTAAATGTTTGCCAAATAGCATTTGGCATTAAATGTTTTCCAAAATGCATTTGTCAGTACATGTTTGCCAAAATCCACTTGGCTGTAAAAGTATGACAAAAAGCACTTGGAAGAAAAAAATTGCATAAATCCACTTGGCGGAAGATTGTTCCAAAAAGCATTTGGCAGAAAATGTTTGACAAAAAGCATTTGGCACTAAATGTTAGCCAAAATCCACTTGGCTCTAAAAGTATGCCAAAAAGTACTTGGAAGTAAAAAATTGCCAAAATCCACTTGTCGGCAAAGTGGTGCAAAAAAGCATTTGGCAGTAAATGTTTGCCAAATAGCATTTGTTGCTAAATCTTTTCTAAATACATTTGGCACTAAATGTTTGCCAAAAACTACTTTGCTGTAAATCGATGCCAAAAGGACTTGGAAGAAAAAAATTGCCAAAATCCACTTGGCGGAAGATTGTTCCAAAAAGCATTTGGCAGAAAATGTTTGACAAAAAGCATTTGGCACTAAATGTTAGCCAAAATCCACTTGGCTCTAAAAGTATGCCAAAAAGTACTTGGAAGTAAAAAATTACCAAAATCCACTTGTCGGCAAAGTGGTGCAAAAAAGCATTTGGCAGTAAATGTTTGCCAAATAGCATTTGTAACAAAATGTTTTCCAAAATACATTTGGCATTAAATGTTTGCCAAAATCCACATGGCTGTAAAAGTATGCCAAAAAGAAAATTGGAAGAAAAAATTGCCAAAATCAAATTGGCGGAGAAATTGTGTCAAAAAGCATTTTACAGTAAATGTTTGCAAAATAGCATTTGGCACTAAATGTTATCCAAAATGCATTTGTCATTACATGTTTGCCAAAATCCACTTGGCTGTAAAAGTATGCCAAAAAGCACTTGGAAGAAAAAAAATGCCAAAATCCACTTGGCGGAAAATTGTTACAAAAAGCATTTGGCAATAAATGTTTGCCAAATAGCATTTGGCACTAAATGTTTGCAAAATCCACTTGGCTGTAAAAGTATGCCAAAAAGCATTTGGGGCTAAATCTTTTCTAAATACATTTGGCACTAAATTTTTGCCAAAATCCACTTGGCTGTAAAACGATGTCAAAAAGCACTTGGAAGAAAAAAATTGCCAAAATCCACTTGGCGGCAAAATTGTGCCAAAAAGCATTTGGCAGAAATTGTTTTCCAAATTGCATTTGGCACTAAATGTTTGCCAAATAGAATTTTGCACTAAATGTTTGCCAAAATCCATTTGCCTGTAAAAGTATGCCAAAAGCATTTGGAATAAAAAAATTGCCAAAATCCACTAGTCGGCGAAATTTTGCCAAATAGCATTTGACAGCAAATGTTTGCCAAATAGCATTTTGCACTAAATGTTTGCCAAAATCCACTTGGCTTTAAAAGTATGCTTAAAAGTACTTGGAAGTAAAAAATGGCCCAAAATCCTTTTGTCGGCAAAATGGTGCCAAAAATCATTTGGCAGTAAATGTTTGCCAAATAGCATTTGTAACAAAATGTTTTCCAAAATCCATTTGGCATTAAATGTTTGCCAAAATCCACATGGCTGTAAAAGTATGCCAAAAAGAAAATTGGAAGAAAAAATTGAAAAAATAAACTTGGCGGAAAAAATTGTGTCAAAAAGCATTTTACAGTAAATGTTTGCCAAATAGCATTTGGCACTAAATGTTTTCCAAATTACATTTGGCACTAAATGTTTGCTAAAATCCACTTGGCGTTAAAAGTATGCCAAAAAGCAATTGGAAGAAGAAAATGGCCAAAATTACTTGGCTGCAAAATTGTGCCAAAAAGCATTTGGCAGTAAATGTTTGCCAAAATTGTGTAAAAAAGCATTTGGCAGTAAATGTTTGCCAAAATTCATTTGTCAGTACATGTTCTCCAAAATCCACTTTGCTGTAAAAGGATGCCAAAAAGCACTTGTTTGGAAAAATTGTGCCAAAAAGCATTTGGCAGTAAATGTTTGCCAAACAGCATTTGGCACTGAATGTTTTCCAAAATTCTTTGTCAGTACATGTTTTCCAAAATCCACTTGGGTGTAAAAGTAAGCCAAAAAGCAATTGGAAGAAAAAAATTGCCAAAATCCACTTTACGGCAAAATTGTGCCAAAAAGCATTTGGCGATAAATGTTTGCCAAATAGCATTTGGCAGTAAATATATGCCATAATCCTCTTGGCTGGAAAATGGTGCCAAAAAGCATTTGACAGTAAATGTTTGCCAAATAGCATTTGGCACTAAATGTTTGCCAAAATCCACATGGCTGTAAAAGTATGCCAAAAAGAAAATTGAAGAAAAAATTGCCAAAATGAACTTGGCGGAGAAATTGTGTCAAAAAACATTTTACAGTAAATGTTTGCCAAATAGCATTTGGCACTAAATGTTATCCAAAATGCATTTGTCATTACATGTTTGCCAAAATCCACTTGGCTGTAAAAGTATGCCAAAAAGCACTTGGAAGAAAAAAATTGCCAAAATCCACTTGGCTGCAAAATGGTGCCAAAAAGCATTTGGCAGAAAATGTTTACCAAATAGCATTTGGCACTAAATGTTTGCCAAAATCCACTTTGCTGTAAAAGTATGCCAAAAAGCACTTGGAAGTAAAAAATTGCCTAAATCCACTTGTCGGCAAAATGGTGCCAAAAAGCATTTGGCAGTAAATGTTTGCCAAATAGCATTTGGCACTAAATGTTTTCCAAAATGCATTTGTCAGTACATGTTTTCCAAAATGCACTTGGCTGTAAAAGTATGCCAAAAAGAACTTGGAAGAAAAAATTGCCAAAATCCACTTGGCGGCAAAATGGTGCCAAAAAGCATTTGACAGTAAATGTTTGCCAAATAGCATTTGGCACTAAATGTTTGCCAAAATCCACTTGGCTGTAAAAGTATGCCAAAAAGCATTTGGAAGTAAAAAATTTCCAAAATCAACTAGTCGGCAAAATTGTGCCAAACAGCATTTGGCAGTAAATATTTGCCAAATAGCATTTGGCACTAAATCTTTTCTAAATACATTTGGCACTAAATTTTTGCCAAAAGTCCACTTGGCTGTAAAACGATGCCAAAAAGCACTTGGTAGAAAAAAATTGCCAAAATCCACTTGGCTGCAAAATGGTGCCAAAAAGCATTTGGCAGTAAATGTTTGCCAAATAGCATTTGGCACTAAATGTTTTCCAAAATGCATTTGTCAGTACATGTTTTCCAAAATGCACTTGGCTGTAAAAGTATGCCAAAAAGAACTTGGAAGAAAAAATTGCCAAAATCCACTTGGCGGCAAAATGGTGCCAAAAAGCATTTGACAGTAAATGTTTGCCAAATAGCATTTGGCACTAAATGTTTGCCAAAATCCACTTGGCTGTAAAAGTATGCCAAAAAGCATTTGGAAGTAAAAAATTTCCAAAATCAACTAGTCGGCAAAATTGTGCCAAACAGCATTTGGCAGTAAATATTTGCCAAATAGCATTTGGCACTAAATCTTTTCTAAATACATTTGGCACTAAATTTTTGCCAAAAGTCCACTTGGCTGTAAAACGATGCCAAAAAGCACTTGGTAGAAAAAAATTGCCAAAATCCACTTGGCTGCAAAATGGTGCCAAAAAGCATTTGGCAGTAAATGTTTGCCAAATAGCATTTGGCACTAAATGTTTGCCAAAATCCACTTGGCTGTAAAAGTATGCCAAAAAGCACTTGGAAGAAAAAAATTGCCAAAATCCACTTGGCTGCAAAATGGTGCCAAAAAGCATTTGGCAGTAAATGTTTGCCAAATAGCATTTGGCACTAAATGTTTGCCAAAATCCACTTGGCTGTAAAAGTAGGCAAAAAGCACTTGTTTGGCAAAATTGTGCCAAAAAGCATTTGGCAGTAAATGTTTTCCAAAATTCATTTGTCAGTACATGTTCTCCAAAATCCACTTGGCTGTAAAAGGATGCCAAAAAGCACTTGTTTGGCAAAATTGTGCCAAAAAGCATTTGGCAGTAAATGTTTGCCAAATAGCATTTGGCACTAAATGTTTTCCAAAATGCATTTGTCAGTACATGTTTGCCAAAATGCACTTGGCTGTAAAAGTATGCCAAAATGCACTTGGTAGTAAAAATTTGCCTTGTCGGCAAAATGGTACCGAAAAGCATTTGGCAGTAAATGTTTTCTAAATAGCATTTGGCACTACATGTTTGCCAAAATCCACTTTGGTGTAAAAGTATGCCAAAAGAACTTGTTTGGCAAAATTGTGCCAAAAAGCATTTGGCAGTAAATGTTTTCCAAAATTCATTTGTCAGTACATGTTCTCCAAAATTCACTTGGCTGTAAAAGGATGCCAAAAAGCACTTGTTTGGCAAAATTGTGCCAAAAAGCATTTGGCAGTAAATGTTTGCCAAATAGCATTTGGCACTGAATGTTTTCCAAAATTCTTTTGTCAGTACATGTTTTCCAAAATCCACTTGGGTGTAAAAGTATGCCAAAAAGCAATTGGAAGAAAAAAATTGCCAAAATCCACTTGGCGGCAAAATTGTGCCAAAAAGCATTGGGCAATAAATGTTTGCCAAATAGCATTTGGCAGTAAATATATGCCAAAATCCTCTTGGCTGGAAAATGGTGCCAAAAAGCATTTGACAGTAAATGTTTGCCAAATAGAATTTGGCACTAAATGTTTGCCAAAATCCACTTGCCTGTAAAAGTATGCCAAAAAGCATTTGGAATTAAAAGATTGCCAAAATCAACTAGTCGGAAAAATTGTGCCAAACAACATTTGACAGTAAATATTAACCAAATAGCATTTGGCACAAAATCTTTTCCAAAATACATTTGGCACTAAATGTTTGCCAAAAACCACTTGGCTGTAAATGATGCTAAAAAGCACTTGGAAGAAAAAAGTTGCCAAAATCCACTTGGTTACAAAATGGTGCCAAAAAGCATTTGGCAGAAAATATTTGCCAAATAGCATTTGGCACTAAATGTTTGCCAAAATTCACTTGGCTCTAAAAGTATGCCAAAAAGTACTTGGAAGTAAAAAATTGCCTTAAATAGCATTTGGCACTAAATGTTATCCAAAATGCATTTGTCATTACATGTTTGCCAAAATCCACTTGGCTGTAAAAGTATGCCAAAAAGCACTTGGAAGAAAAAAATTGCCAAAATCCACTTGGCGGAAAATTGTTACAAAAAGAATTTGGCAATAAATGTTTGCCAAATAGCATTTGGCACTAAATGTTTGCCAAAATCCACTTGGCTGTAAAAGTATGCCAAAAAGCATTTGGGGCTAAATCTTTTCTAAATACATTTGGCACTAAATTTTTACCAAAATCAACTTGGCTGTAAAACGATGTCAAAAAGCACTTGGAAGAAAAAAATTTCCAAAATCCACTTGGCGGCAAAATTGTGCCAAAAAGCATTTGGCAGAAATTGTTTTCCAAATAGCATTTAGCACTAAATGTTTGCCAAATAGAATTTTGCACTAAATGTTTGCCAAAATCCATTTGCCTGTAAAAGTATGCCAAAAGCATTTGGAATAAAAAAATTGCCAAAATCCACTAGTCGGCGAAATTTTGCCAAATAGCATTTGACAGCAAATGTTTGCCAAATAGCATTTTGCACTAAATGTTTGCCAAAATCCACTTGGCTTTAAAAATATGCTTAAAAGTACTTGGAAGTAAAAAATGGCCTAAATCCTTCTGTCGGCAAAATGGTGCCAAAAAGCATTTGGCAGTAAATGTTTGCCAAATAGTATTTGTAACAAAATGTTTTCCAAAATACATTTGGCATTAAATGTTTGCCAAAATCCACATGGCTGTAAAAGTATGCCAAAAAGAAAATTGGAAGAAAAAATTGCCAAAATCAACTTGGCGGAGAAATTGTGTCAATAAGCATTTTACAGTAAATGTTTGCCAAATAGCATTTGGCACTAAATGTTTTCCAATTACATTTGGCACTAAATGTTTGCCAAAATCCACTTGGCGTTAAAACTATGCCAAAAAGCAATTGGAAGAAGAAAATGGCCAAAATTACTTGGCTGCAAAATTGTGCCAAAAAGCATTTGGCAGTAAATGTTTGCCAAAATCCACTTGGCTGTAAAAGTATGCCAATAAGCACTTGGAAGAAAAAAATGCCAAAATCCATTTGGCTGCAAAATGTTGCCAAAAAGCATTTGGCAGTAAATGTTTGCCAAATAGCATTTGGCACTAAATGTTTTCCAAAATGCATTTGTCAGTACATGTTTTCCAAAATGCACTTGGCTGTAAAAGTATGCCAAAAAGAACTTGGAAGAAAAAATTGCCAAAATCCACTTGGCGGCAAAATGGTGCCAAAAAGCATTTGACAGTAAATGTTTGCCAAATAGCATTTGGCACTAAATGTTTGCCAAAATCCACTTGGCTGTAAAAGTATGCCAAAAAGCATTTGGAAGTAAAAAATTTCCAAAATCAACTAGTCGGCAAAATTGTGCCAAACAGCATTTGGCAGTAAATATTTGCCAAATAGCATTTGGCACTAAATCTTTTCTAAATACATTTGGCACTAAATTTTTGCCAAAAGTCCACTTGGCTGTAAAACGATGCCAAAAAGCACTTGGTAGAAAAAAATTGCCAAAATCCACTTGGCTGCAAAATGGTGCCAAAAAGCATTTGGCAGAAAATGTTTACCAAATAGCATTTGGCACTAAATGTTTGCCAAAATCCACTTTGCTGTAAAAGTATGCCAAAAAGCACTTGGAAGTAAAAAATTGCCTAAATCCACTTGTCGGCAAAATGGTGCCAAAAAGCATTTGGCAGTAAATGTTTGCCAAATAGCATTTGGCACTAAATGTTTGCCAAAATCCACTTTGCTGTAAAAGTATGCCAAAAAGCACTTGGAAGTAAAAAATTGCCTAAATCCACTTGTCGGCAAAATGGTGCCAAAAAGCATTTGGCAGTAAATGTTTGCCAAATAGCATTTGGCACTAAATGTTTGCCAAAATCCACTTTGCTGTAAAAGTATGCCAAAAAGCACTTGGAAGTAAAAAATTGCCTAAATCCACTTGTCGGCAAAATGGTGCCAAAAAGCATTTGGCAGTAAATGTTTGCCAAATAGCATTTGGCACTAAATGTTTTCCAAAATGCATTTGTCAGTACATGTTTTCCAAAATGCACTTGGCTGTAAAAGTATGCCAAAAAGAACTTGGAAGAAAAAATTGCCAAAATCCACTTGGCGGCAAAATGGTGCCAAAAAGCATTTGACAGTAAATGTTTGCCAAATAGCATTTGGCACTAAATGTTTGCCAAAATCCACTTGGCTGTAAAAGTATGCCAAAAAGCATTTGGAAGTAAAAAATTTCCAAAATCAACTAGTCGGCAAAATTGTGCCAAACAGCATTTGGCAGTAAATATTTGCCAAATAGCATTTGGCACTAAATCTTTTCTAAATACATTTGGCACTAAATTTTTGCCAAAAGTCCACTTGGCTGTAAAACGATGCCAAAAAGCACTTGGTAGAAAAAAATTGCCAAAATCCACTTGGCTGCAAAATGGTGCCAAAAAGCATTTGGCAGTAAATGTTTACCAAATAGCATTTGGCACTAAATGTTTGCCAAAATCCACTTGGCTGTAAAAGTATGCCAAAAAGCACTTGGAAGTAAAAAATTGCCTAAATCCACTTGTCGGCAAAATGGTGCCAAAAAGCATTTGGCAGTAAATGTTTGCCAAATAGCATTTGGCACTAAATGTTTGCCAAAATCCACTTGGCTGTAAAAGTATGCCAAAAAGCACTTGGAAGAAAAAAATTGCCAAAATCCACTTGGCGGCAAAATGGTGCCAAAAAGCATTTGGCAGTAAATGTTTGCCAAATAGCATTTGGCACTAAATGTTTGCCAAAATCCACTTGGCTGTAAAAGTATGCCAAAAAGCACTTGGAAGAAAAAAATTGCCAAAATCCACTTGGCGGCAAAATGGTGCCAAAAAGCATTTGGCAGTAAATGTTTGCCAAATAGCATTTGGCACTAAATGTTTGCCAAAATCCACTTGGCTGTAAAAGTATGCCAAAAAGCACTTGGAAGTAAAAAATTGCCTAAATCCACTTGTCGGCAAAATGGTGCCAAAAAGCATTTGGCAGTAAATGTTTGCCAAATAGCATTTGGCACTAAATGTTTGCCAAAATCCACTTGGCTGTAAAAGTATGCCAAAAAGCATTTGGAAGTAAAAAATTTCCAAAATCAACTAGTCGGCAAAATTGTGCCAAACAGCATTTGGCAGTAAATATTTGCCAAATAGCATTTGGCACTAAATCTTTTCTAAATACATTTGGCACTTAATTTTTGCCAAAAGTCCACTTGGCTGTAAAACGATGCCAAAAAGAACTTGGAAGAAAAAAATTGCCAAAATCAACTTGGCGGCAAAATTGTGCCAAAAAGCATTTGGCAATAAATGTTTGCCAAATAGCATTTGGCAGTAAATATATGCCAAAATCCTCTTGGCTGGAAAATGGTGCCAAAAAGCATTTGACAGTAAATGTTTGCCAAATAGAATTTGGCACTAAATGTTTGCCAAAATCCACTTGCCTGTAAAAGTATGCCAAAAAGCATTTGGAATTAAAAGATTGCCAAAATCAACTAGTCGGAAAAATTGTGCCAAACAACATTTGACAGTAAATATTAACCAAATAGCATTTGGCACAAAATCTTTTCCAAAATACATTTGGCACTAAATGTTTGCCAAAAACCACTTGGCTGTAAATGATGCCAAAAAGCACTTGGAAGAAAAAAGTTGCCAAAATCCACTTGGCTACAAAATGGTGCCAAAAAGCATTTGGCAGAAAATATTTGCCAAATAGCATTTGGCACTAAATGTTTGCCAAAATTCACTTGGCTCTAAAAGTATGCCAAAAAGTACTTGGAAGTAAAAAATTGCCTAAATCCACTTGTCGGCAAAGTGTTCCAAAAAAGCATTTGGCAGTAAATGTTTGCCAAATAGCATTAGGCAATAAATCTTTTCTAAATACATTTGGCACTAAATTTTTGCCAAAATCCACTTGGCTGTAAAACGATGTCAAAAAGCACTTGGAAGAAAAATAATTGCCAAAATCCACTTGGCTGCAAAATGGTGCCAAAAAGCATTTGGCACTAAATGTTTGCCAAAATCAATTTGCTATAAAAGTATGCCAAAAAGCACTTGGAAGTAAAAAATTGCCAAAATCCACTTGTCGGCAAAATTGTGCCAAAAAGCATTTGGCAGTAAATAATTGCCAAATAGCATTTGGCACTAAATGTATTCAAAATAAATTTGCCAGTAAATGTTTGCCAAAATCCACTTGGCTGTAAAAGTATGCCAAAAAGAAATTGGATGAAAAAAATTGCCAAAATCTACTTGGCGGAAAAATTGTGCCAAAAAGCATTTGGCAGAAATTGATTTCCAAATAGCATTTGGCACTAAATGTTTGCGTAAATCAACTTGGCTGTTAAAGTATGCCAAAAAGCACTTGGAAGTAAAAAAATGCCAAAAACCATTGGCGGAAAAATGGTGCCATAAAGCATTTGGCAGTTAATGATTGCCAAATAGAATTTGGCTAATTGTTAGAGGAAGCGCAGTTATTAGCAGAAGGGAAGTCCAAGGAATCAAACAAGACGGTAGCATATACTGTGTGTGTGTGTAACCCACAGTAGAGTTCAAAGTCGGCACCTACCTCCTCGCAGTGCCAGTGAACGGAGACACTTACGCAGTCAAGCCGCCCAACCCCGCAGTACGTTGTGACCCGAGCAGAGGGCTGCTGTGTGTGTGTGTGGGACTGCTTATTTGACCAGATCGCCATTGAGAGCCTACTATGCAATAATATTGGGCAGTATCTTGTTATCCTGTTTATGTGTATAGTATATGTAATTTGTATGCTGATAGTCCTGTTTTTATAATTAAATATTTATTTGTGGGCTAAACCACTCTTGTGTTATCAGTATAGTTAAAGTATTACTAGAATTGCAAATGAGAGCTAGTGAGAGTTCATTGAATGATAGAGTGAGTGTGAAGTAGAATACTTCATCAGGAAATTAATCGCACCCTAGACATAGCCATAATAGCAGTACTAATCTAACGTAGAGGAAAGGGACCATTGTTTGTTAATACAAGAATTTCACATTTAAAACCCAATACTTTTAACAATTGGGTCAGAAAATAATTAATTACAACACATAATAGTTTGTAACACGCTTAGATACGCGTAGATGTACGTAGATGCGCGTAGATCCGCGTAGATGTACATAGATGAGCGTAGTTGCGCTTAGATCCGCGTAAATGCATGTTGATGCGCAACGATGCTTGTAGTTGCTAGTAGATGCGCTTAGATGCGCGTAGATGTACGTAGATGCATGTAAATGAACGTAGAAGTTTGTAGATGCGCTTAGATGCGTGTAGATGCACGTAGATGCGCGTAGATGCGCGTAGATGCGTGCAGATGCGCGTAGATGCGCCTAGATGCACAGAGATGCGCGTAGATGCCTGTAGATGCGCAAGTTGCGCGTAGATGCGCAAACATAGGGGTATATTTGTGTAGATGCGCGTAGATGCACATAGATGCGCTTAGATGCGCATAGATGCATGTAGATGCGTGTAGATGCGCTTAGATGCTCGTAGATGTACGTAGATGCGCATAGATGAACGTAGTTGCTCGAATAGTCACGTTAATGCATTTTGATGCGCGTACAAGCACGTAGATGCGCGTAGATGCACGGAGATGCGCGTAGATGCGAGTAGATGCACTTAGATGCACGTATATGCGCGTAGATCAACGTACATGCGCGTAGAGGGGCATTAATGCATGTTGATGTGCGAAGATGCGCGTAGCTGCGCATTGATGCACGGAGAAGCGCGTAGAACTGTCAATATACGCATTGATGCGCGAAGATGCATGCAGATGCGTGTAGATGTGCGTAGATGCGCGTTGATGCACGGAGAAGCGCGTAGAAGCGTCAATATACGCATTGATGCGCGAAGATGCATGCAGATGCGTGTAGATGCGCGTAAATTCGCGTCGATGTGCGTAGATGCGCTTATGTGCGCGTTGATGTGCGAAGATGCGCGTAGATGCTAATAAATGCGCGTAGATGTGCGTAGATGCGCATAGATGCAGTAGATTCGCGAAGATGCACGTAGATGAATGTAGAGGCAAGTAGATGAACGTAGATGCCCTTACATGCAGAAAGATACGCGAAGTTGCGCGTAGATGCGCTTAGATGCGCAAGTTGCACGTAGATGCGCAAAGATGGGGGTATATGAGTGTAGATGCGCGTAGATCGGCGTAGATGCGCCAAAATTCGCATAGATTCGCGTAGATTCGCGAAGATGCGCGTAGATGCATATAGATGCGCGAAGATAAGCGTAGATGCGCGTAGATGTACGTAGATGCGCGTAGTTGCGCTCAGAGGCGCGTAAATGCATGTTAATGCGCGAAGATGCTTGTAGATGCGCGTAAATGCGCTTAGATGCGCGTAGATGTACGTAGATACATGTAAATGAACGTAGAAGCACATAGATGCGCGTAGATTTGTGTAGATGCACATAGATGCGCTTAGATGCGCGTAGATGCGCGTTGATGCGCGTAGATGCGCCTAGATGCACATAGATGCGCGTAGATGCGCAAGTTTTGCGTAGATGCGCAAAGATGGGGGTATATTTTTGTAGATGCGCGTAGATGCACATAGATGCGCTTAGATGCCAGCGAGTAGATGAACTAAGATGCGCGTAGAGGCGCGTTAATGCATGTTGATGCGCGAAGATGCGCGTAGATGTGCGTTGATGCGAATAGATGCACGGAGATGCACGAAGAGGTTCGTAAATGCACGTTGATGCATCTACGCGAAATATACACTCATATACCCCCATCTACGCGCATCTACACTCATATACCCCCATCATTGCGCATCTACATGCAACTTGCGCATCTACGCGCATCTACGCGCAACTTCGCGTATCTTTCTGCATCTAAGGGCGTCTACTTTCATCTACGCGCATCTACATTCATCTACTCAAATCTAAGCGCCTCTACGCGCATCTACATTATACTTCGCGCATCTATGCGCATCTACACGCTTTAACGCGCATCTAAGCGCAACTACGCGCATCTACGTACATCTACGCGCATCTACGCGCATCTACGCGCATCTACGCGAATCTATGTGCATCTACGCGCATCTTCGCGCATCTAAGCGCATCGTTGCGAATTTAGGCGTATCTACGCACATCTACGCCGATCTACGCGCATCTACCCTCATATACCCCCATCTTTGTGTATCTACGCGCATCTACGCGCAACTTCGCGCATCTTTCTGCATCTACGTTCATCTACGTTCATCTACGCTCATCAACATTCATCTAAGGGGCATCTACGTACATCTACGTGTATCTAAGCGCATCTACGCGCATCTACACGCATCTACGTGTATCTACTTGCATCTACGTGCATGTACGTTCATCTACAAGAATCTACGTGCATCTACTCGCATCTACGCGCATCTACGGCATCTAAGCGCATCTACGTGCATCTATGCGCATCTACGTGCATGTACGTTCATCTACGCACATCTACGTGCATCTACTCGCATCTACGCACATCTAATCGCATCCATCTCCGAGCATCAAAATGCATTAACGCCCCTCTACGCGCATGTACGTTCATCTACGCGCATCTAAGCGCATCTACGCTCATTTACATGCATCTTTTGATTTGTTGATTTCATTTTAACACATTCTAGCTAAATCTTGCTAATTCTGTCTATCTCTATCTAATTGTAGCGGATTCTAGCTAATTCTAACTCATTCTAATACATTTAGATCATATCCTTTTTAGTTCCATACGCATTATTGTAAACTTTTCTAGATCCTTATATTTCATTCCATTTCATTCAATCACATTGTAGCTCATTCTAGCTCATTCTAGCCCATTCTGTTTCATTTCATATTAATAAGACACGAACAAATTGTGTCAATAGAACAATATGAGTTAGCTTTAATAATAATTGTACATTATACAGAATTAAACGTTTCGGCACATGCCTTCATCAGTACAAACAAACACAACACATTTAAATAAGTATAAATTAAATTTACATAATGTCAATATATATATCCTACCTAAAACAGAAAAAATATAGGAGAGGGCGCTTAAACCTGACAAAAACAAAGTAAAGAGATGTAGAAAGGAAGTGATTCAAACATAATTGGAAAAACCAAACAGGAAAAAGACATGGCAGCTAAGTAAAACTATGGATTTGGTTCAATCCATATGGAGACAACGTACCAAATCTAGTTATTAATTTGTTCTCCATATAGATTCTATCTGCAGTGTTACTAGTATAGAGTATACCAGTAACTACAATATCTGAGATACCATTATGGTTAGGGCTATTGAAATGTTTGGAGACCGGACAGAGAGCGTGTTTATTTATGTTATAGAGGTGCTCTCTGAAACGGTCCCCAAGGCGACGACCTGTCTCTCCTATGTATAGTTTACCACACTTTTTGCAAATGATGGTGTAAATCACGTTGCGACTTGTGCAGGTAAAGACATTTCAGTAAATTTCCATTTTGGCTCCATATGCTATATTGTAACATAGTCTTGATGATTCTATTTCATTCTTTGTCATTCTAGCTCATTCTTTTTCATTCTAATACATTTTGTTCATATCCATTGTAGCTCAATAATCTTTATTTTAAAATATTCTCGATCATTCTATTTCATTCTAACACATTCTATCTAATTTTAGCTGATTCAAGCTAATTCTAGCTCATTCTAGCTCATTCTTATACATTTAGTTCATATCCAATTTAGTTCCATATGCTTTATTGTAACAAATTCTATTTCATTCTAGCAGATTCTAGCTAATTCTTTTTAATTCTAGCTAATTCTAGCTCATTCTATCTCATTATAGCCCATTCTAATACATTTTGTTGATATCCATTTTAGTTCCATACGCTTCATTGTAAAATTTCCTAGATCCTTATATTTCATTCTATTTCATTCTAGCTAATTCTAGCTCAATATAGCATATGGAGCCAAAATGGATATAAACAAAATATACTAAAATGAAACATAATGGGCTAGAATGAGCTAGAATGAGCTACAGTGTGTTGGAATGAAATAGAAATAAATATAAAGATCCTTTAAAATTTTACAATGAACTTCCGGTTCACTAGCGCTTGATAGGCAGCAGTGAAATCTCTGTTCATTTTTTCATTTTTGGAATGTGTTTTTCAAATAATATTCCTCAATAGTTGGGACAAGTTTGTTACTCAAAGTCTCCTGGACGTAGGAATGTAATTTATTTCGAAAATTACTAGGTTTA
>CAXITT010001321.1:2464-34329 GCA_964033795.1 Lymnaea stagnalis | reverse complement strand
CTGGTTCCAGAACGTGGGCCCATGGAAGCAGAAGGAGCGTTCACCGATGGTCTTAGTTTTAGTTCTTGGGATTGAGAGGGTTCTACTGTCAATGGAAGAACGTAGTTGTCTTGTGGGGATGTAAGGAAGCAACAGATCAGAGAGATAGACAGGAAAGTGAGGGTCAGTGAACGAGTTGAAGCAAAGATTGGAAGACTATCATCTATCAATCCCTGTGGCACTACATCCCATGTAGGGCTTTGGCCTGCCTCACGACTTCCTTCCATCAATCCCTGTGGCGCTACGCCCATGTAGGGCTTTGGCCTGCCTCACGACTTCCTTCCATCCATCCCTGTGGTGCTACAGCCCATGTAGGGCTTTGGCCTGCCTCACGACTTCCTTCCATCCATCCCTGTGGTGCTACAGCCCATGTAGAGCTTTGGCCTGCCTCACGACTTGCTTCCATCCATCCCTGTGAGGCTACAACCAGGGTTTCCTTCAGCTATATCTCGGGGAGGGGGGGCATTGCCACATCGAAGCCTAGGTCTGCCTTTGAGCCGTTTTTATCTAGGGCTTTGGTGGTGCACCCTCTTCACTCCTCTGTCATTTGGCATTCTTTCCAAGTGTACTGCTTAGCATAGCCTGCATTGTTTTATTTCTGCTACTAGATTGAGATTCTGATATAGTCAACACAATGCCTGATCGGTTCTATCTATATTCATCCTAAAGCAGCTTGACAAAATAAAAAAATAATAAATAAATAAAAATGACTCAGCTAATCATTTTTAAAACAAAAAGTGGAAGATTCTCAGTTGAGAAACGTTAGAAAAATGTAGAGTGGTAGTTACATCTTTACACCCAGCCTTACGTTCGATATGGACGTAGGAAAAGGAGAGCGGAGAGGTGGTAGGTTCCTGGGGGAGCAGCAGTTTCTTCTTCATAGTTTGGGCCGGCATTTAAGACCATTTTTATTTTTTATTTTTAGAATTTGTTCCCCCGTCTGTACGAATTCACCAGTGAGCCCCCCTCCTCCCCCCCCCCCAAAAAAAACACACACACTAACTGACCACTAATGACGTCACGATTGTCACCAAGGGCGCTCGCTAATTGTTAATTTCTACGCTAGAGAAAAACTTAGCGGTCTTGTTTTTGACTTGTTGTAATTTTAAAATGTGGTCTTGGTTAAAATATGTATTTCTCTACGTGCTGGAAATGAATATCTACAATGTGATTTAAAAAAACAAAAACATTTACATTTATTTGGATCAATAAAGCATCTTATCTTATCTTATTTAATATAATCTTATCGAACCTTATCTTATCATAGGATCAAATTTGAAAGGTAAAATTCTTGTCCCGCCACGGGTGACACTTATCCCAGCTACACTTACTCCAGCTACACTTACCCTAGCTACACTTACCCCAGCTACACTAACCCCAGCTACACTAACCCCAGCTACACTTACCCAAGCTCGACTTACCNTTTTATAGCCATTTTCATTGTTTCTATAGAATAGTAGTTACTATCCTAGTGTCTCATTTGTATTTACTTAGTTTACATGTTTAAATAATTGTAAAGCGCTTAGAGCTTTATGATAAGCGCTATATAAAAATGCCTAAATAAATAAATAAATAAATAAACTAAATGTAGAAGCACGTAGATGCTCGTAGATGCACGTAGATGCGCGTAGATGCGCGTAGATGCGAGTAGATGCACGTAGATGCGCGAAGATGAGCGTACATGCACGTAGAGGGGCGTTAATGCATATGCGTAGATGCGCGTAGATGCGCGTTGATGCGAGTAGATGCACGGAGAAGCGCGTAGAGGCGTGAAAATGCGCATTGATTCGCGAAGATGCATGTAGATGCGTGTAGATGAGCGTAAATTCGCGTATATGCGCGTAGATGTGCGTAGAAGCGCGTAGATTCGAGGAAATTCACGTAGATGCACGTAGATGAACGTACATGCACGTAGATGCGCGTAGATGCGCGTAGATGCGCGTAGATGCGTGTAGATGCGCGTAGATACACTTAGATGCGCGTAGATGTACGTAGATGCGCGTAGATGAATGTAGATGCGCGTAGATGAACGTAGATGCCCTTAGATGCAGAAAAATACGCTAAGTTGCGCGTAGATGCGCATAGATTGCCAAGATGCACGTAGATGCACAAAGATGGGGGTATATGAGTGTAGATGCGCGTAGATCGTTGTAGATGTGCGTAGATGCGTCTAAATTCGCATAGATGCGCGTAGATGCGTGAAGATACGCGTAGATGCACATAGATTCCCATAGATACGCGTAGATGTGCGTAGATATGCGTAGATGCGCTTAGTTACGCTTAGATGCGCGTAGATGCGTTTAGATGCGCGTAGATGCGCGAAAATGAATGTAGATGCGCGTAGATGCACTTAGATTCACGTAGATGATCGTAGATGCACGTAGATGAACGTAGAATCGCGTAATTGCGCTTAGATGCACTTAGATTAGATGCGCGTAGACGCGCTTATATGCACGTAGATGCACGTAGATGCGCGTAGATGCGCAAAGATAGGGGTATATGATGTTGATGCACTTAGATGCGCGTAGTTGCACTTAGATGCGCGTAAAAGCGTGTAGATGCGCTTAGACTCGCGTAGATGTTCGTAGACGCTCGTAGATGCACGTAGATGCGCGTAGGTGCGCGTAGGTGTGCGTAGATGCGCGTAGATGTGCAATGATAGGGGTATATGATGTAGATGCGCGTAGATGCGCGTAGATGCACATAGATGCGCTTTGATGAACGCAGATGCGTTTAGATTTGAGTAGTTGCATGGAGATGCGCGTAGATGCGCTTAGATGCGCGTAGATGTACGTAGATGCATGTAAATTAACCTATAAGCACGTAGATGCGCATCTACGTACATCTACGCGCATCTAAATGCATCTACGTGCATCTACACGCATCTACGCGCATCTACTCGAATCTACGCGCATCTACGCACATCTGCGCGAGTCAACGCGCATCTTTGCGCTTTTACGCACATCTACATGAATCTATGTGCATCTTCGCGCATCTTCGCACATCTACGCGCATCTCCATGCATCTACTCGCATCTAAACGCATCTGCGCACATCTTACGCATCTAAGCGCATCTATTTGCATCTATTTGCATCTACGCGCATCTACGCACATCTACGTGCATTTACGCGCGTCTACGCGCATCTAATCTACGTGCATATAAGCGCAATTACACGCATCTATGTTCATCTACGCGCATCTACGAACGACTACGCGAATCTAAGCGCATCTACGCACATCTACATTCATCTTCGGTCATATACGCGCATCTACACGCTTTAACGCGCATCTAAGCGAAACTAAGCGCATCTAAGTGCATCAACATCATATACCCCTATCTTTGCGCATCTACGCGCATCTACGCGCATCTACGTGCTTCTACGCGCATCTAATCTAAGTGCATCTAAGCGCAATTACGCGCATCTACGTTCATCTACGTGCATCTACATTCACCTTCGCGCATCTACGCGCATCTTAACGCATCTACATTCATCTTCGCGCATCTACGCGCATCTTAACGCATCTACGCGCATCTAAGCGCAACTAAGCGCATCTACGCAAATCTACGCACATCTACGCGCATCTATGGGCATCTATGTGCATCTACGCGTATCTTTGCGCATCTACGCGCGTCTATGCGAATTTAGACGCATCTACGCACACGAGCATCTCCATACATCTACTCGCATCAACGCGAACCTACACGCATCTACGCGCATCTTTGTGCATCAGCTTGCATTAACGCACTTCTACGCGCATCTAAACGAATCTACGCGCATCTACGCGCATGCAAGTTCATCTACACGCATCTACGTGCATCTGCTCGCATCTACGCTCATCTACGCGCATCTACGCGTATCTACGCGCATCAACGCGCATCTACGCGCATCTACGCGCATCTACGCGCATCTACGTTTATCTACGCGCATCTACGTACATCTACGCCAATCTAAGCCCATCTACGCGCATCTACATGCATCTTTGCGCATCAACGCGCATTTTCGAAACTCTACGCGCATCTCCGTGCATCTACTCGCATCTACGTGCATCTATGTGCATCTACGCATATCTTTGCACATCTACGCGCATCTTCGCGAATTTAGGCTCACCTACGCATATCTACGCCCATCTACGCGCATCTACACTCATATACGCCCATCTTTGCGCATCTACGTGCAACTTGCGCATCAACGCGCAATTTCGTGCATCTTTCTGCATTTACGGGCATCTACGTTCATCTACGCGCATCTACGATCATCTACGTACATCTACTCGCATCTACGCGCATCTACTTGCATCTACGCGCATTTACGTGCATCTACGCGCATCGACGTGCATATATGCCAATCTACGCACATCTACGCGCATCTAAGCACATCTATGTGCATCTACGCACATCTTCGCGCATCTACACGCTTCTACGCGCATCTACGCGCATATACGCAAATTGCGTGTAGATGCGCGTAGAT
The DNA here is from genome assembly GCA_964033795.1 of Lymnaea stagnalis. Classification (NCBI taxonomy): domain Eukaryota; kingdom Metazoa; phylum Mollusca; class Gastropoda; family Lymnaeidae; genus Lymnaea; species Lymnaea stagnalis. The sequence continues at coordinate 29,821 of CAXITT010001321.1, read as the reverse complement.
GCGCGTACATGCGGCGTATATGCGCAAAGATGCACTAAATAAGCTTAGATGCGCAAGATCCGGGTAGATGCGAGAAGATGCGCGTAGATTCGTGTAGATTCACGTAGATGCGCGTACAAATTGGGCGTAGATGCGCAAGTTGCACGTAGATGCGCAAATAAGTGGTTATATGAATGTAGATGCGCGTAGATGCACATAGATTCGTGTAGATGCGCGAAGATGGGCGTAGATGCACGTAGATGCACGGAGATTTACGTAGAGGCGATTAAATGCGCGAATATGCATGAAGATGCACATAGATGCGCTTACATTCTTGTACGTAGATGCGCGTAGATGAACGTAGATGCGTGTAGATGCGCTTAGATGCGTGAAGATGCGCGTAGATGTGCTTAGATACGCGTAGATTTATGTAGAAGTGCGTGGATGCACGGAGATGCGCGTAGATGCGCTTAGATTTGCGTAGATGTACGTAGATGCGCGAAGATGCACCTAGTTGCTCGTAGATGCGCGTTGATGCGCGGAGATGCGCGTAGATGCGCGAAGATGCGCAAAGATGGGTTTATATGAATGTAGATGCGCGTTGATGCGTGTAAATTCGCGTAGATGCGCGTAGATGCGCGTAGAAGCGCGAAGATGCACGTAGATTCACAAAGATGCGCTTAGATGCGCGTAGAATTACGCGCGTATAGAATCGTAAATTCGTGTTGATGCGCGAAGATGCACGAAGATGCGCAAGTTGCACGTAGATGCGCAAAGATGCAAGTATATGAATGTAGATGCGCGTAGATGCGCGTAGATTCTCGTAGATGCGCGTAGATGAGTGTAAATTCGCGTAGATGCGCGTAGATGCGCGAAGATGCGTGTAGATTCACATAGATGCGCTTAGATGCGCGTAGATGCCTGTAGATGCACGGGGATTTGCGTAGAAGCTCGTAAATGCACGTTGACGTGCGAAGATGCATGTAGATGCGCGTAGATACGCTTACTTCCAAGTTCTTTTTGCCATACTTTTACAGCAAAGGGAATTTTAGCAAACATATAGTGCCAAATGCTATTTGGCAACATTTACTTCCAAATGCTTTTTGGCACCATTTTGCAGCCAAGTGGATTTTGGCAATTTTTTTCTACCAAGTGCTTTTTGGCATAATTTTACAGCCAAGTGGATTTTGGCAAACATTAAGTGCCAAATGCTATTTGGCAAACATTTACTGCCAAATGCTTTTTGACACCATTTTGAAGCCAAGTGGCTTTTTGCAATTTTTTTCTCCCTTGTGCTTTTTGGCATACTTTTACAGCCAAGTGGATTTTGGCAAACATTTACACCCAAATTTATTTTGGAAAACATTTAGTGCCAAATACTATTTGGCAATCATTTAGTGCCAAATGCTTTTTGCCACAATTTTGAAGCCAGGTAGATAGATTTTGGCAATTTTTTACTTCTAAGTGCTTTTTGAATACTTTTACAGCCAAAAGGATTTTGGCAAACATTTACTGCCAAATGTTTGTTTGGAAAACATTTAGTACCAAGTGGATTTTGGCAAACATTTTTACTAATTCTAGTTAATTCTAGCTCAATCTAGCTCATTCTAGCTCATTGTGATACATTTAGTTCATTTTATTTTTAGTTTCACATGCTTTATTGTAACATATTCTAGATCATTCTATTTCATTTTAACACATTATAGCTAATTCTTGCTAAATCTAGCTAATTCTAGCTCATTCTAGCTCATTCTAATACATTTAATTCATATCCATTTTAGTTCAATATGTTTTATTGTAACACAATCTATTTCATTCTATTTCATTTTAATTGATTCTAGCTATTTCTAGCTAATTCTAGCTCATTCTAGATCATTCTAGCCCATTCTAATACATTTAGTTTATATCCATTTTAGTTCCATACGCTTTATTGTAAAATTTTTTAGATACGTATATTTCTAGCTCATTCTAGCTAATTCTGTTTTATTCTAGTACATTTACTTCACATCCATTTTAGTTCCATATGCTTTTTGTAACATATTCTATATCGTTTTATATCATTCTAGCACATTCTAGCTAATTCTAGCTCATTCTAGCTGATTCTAGCTAATTCTAGCTAATTCTAGCTAATTCTAGCTAATTCTAGCTAATTCTTGCTCATTCAAGCTCATTCTAGCTCATTCTAGAATATTTGTTCATTTCCATTGTAGCTCCATATGCTTTATTGTAACATATTTTAGATCGTTATATTTCATTCTAGCACATTCTAGCTAATTCCAGCACATTCTGGCTCACTTAACCTCTTTCTAGCTCAATCTAGTTCATATGCATTGTACCTCAATCTGGTATGGTCTAACACATTCTAGGTCATTCTCTTTTATTGTAGCACATTCTCCGTAACTAGTTGTTATGCTACGCAATTTCCCGCAGAATCCCGCTCATTCCCCCAGATCTCCAAACACTTCCAAAATTCTCCTAAATAATTTCCGCATCTCTTACCAAATTTCCTCATCTCTCCGTATTTATCCGCACATTTCTGCACATTTTGGGGGATACCTAAATGTTTCCTCACTTCTCAGCATGTTTTATCGCATCAATTTAACCAATTTTATATTTCTCATCTGCTTTAATACATTCCAAAAATATCAAAACAGTAATGTCTAATATAATCGACCCAATTGTACTCACCTATAGCTCCATTTTACACCTTCAGAACATTTCCGTAGCTTTTCAAATCGCTCCTCATCTCTACGCACATTGTCGCACTTCTCCGCAACTATTCGCTACTCTATGCAATTTTTTTGCATCTCTCCACAGATTCCGCAAATTCCCGCATATCCTGATAATTCCAGCGATCAATAAATTTTCCACACGTCTGCGCATATTTCCGCAGCTCTTTGCTCCTCCCCGCATCTCTCCAAACATTTCCGCAAGTCTTTGCATAGTTCCGTACCTCTCCACATCTATCCGTAAAATTCCGCAACTCTTAGCAACTTTTCTAACCACTCCGCAACTATCCGTAACTCTACGCAATTTCCTAATATATCCGCAGTTTCCCGTTAGTTCCCGTAATTTCACGCTAATTCCCGAAGCTAAACACTTCCAAAGTTCTCCTCAATTTGTTCGCATCTCTTAACAAATTCCCGTAATTTCCCGCTAATTCCCGCAGCTCTAGAATCGTCAACACGTCTGCAAATATTTCCGCATCTCTTCGCAACTATCCGCAACTCTCCATCTGTTTAAATCTAATACAATCTATATTATCATACCCATTGTACCTCGATCTGGATAAGTCAAACAAACTCTAGATAATCCCATTTTACTCTAGCGCTATCTAGAACATTCTAGCACATTCTAGCTCATTCTAGCTTATTCTCTAGCTCATTCTAGCTTATTCTAGCTCATTCTAACTCATTCTGTTTCATTCGAGTACATTTTGTTCGTATCCATTGTATCTCTATAGGCTTTATTGTAACATATTCTATTTTATTCTAGCACATTCTATCTAATTCTAGAACATTCCAACTAAATCTAGCTCTTTCTAGCTCATTCTTGCCCATTCTAGTACATTTAGTTCATATCCATTCTAGTTCCATAAGCTTTATTGTAAAATTTTCTAGATCCTTATATTTCATTCTATTTTGTTCTAAGACATTGTAGCTCATTCTAGCTCATTCTAGCTCATTCTGTTTTATTCTAGTACATTAAGTTCATATCCATTTTAGTTCAATATGCTTTATTGTAACATTTTCTAGATTGTTATATATCATTCTAGCACATTCCTGCTAATTCTAGCTAATTCTAGCTCATTCTAGCTCATTCTAATACATTTAGTTCATATCCATTTTACTTCCATATGCTTTATTGTAACATATTCTAGATCATTCTATTTTATTTTAACTCATTCTAGCTCATTCTTGCTAATTCTAGCTAATTCTATCTCATTCTTGCTAATTCTAGCTCCTTCTTATACATTTAGTTCATATCCATTTTAGTTCCATACGATTTTTTGTAAAATTTTCTATATCTTTATATTTCATTATATTTTATTCTAACACATTGTAGCTCATTCTAGCTCATTCGAGCCCATTTTGTTTCATTTTAGTACATTTTGTTTATATCCATGTGCTATATTGTAACATATTCTTGCTGATTCTATTTAATTTTAGGTCATTCTAGCTCATTCTATTTCATTCTAATAAATTTTGTTCATATCCATTGTAGCTCCATAATCTTTATTGTAACATATTCTAGATCATTCTATTTCATTCTGGCAGATTCTAGCTCATTCTAGCTAATTCTAGCTCTTTCTAGCTTATTCTAGCTCATTCTAGCTCATTCTGATACATTTAGTTCCTTTCCATTTTAGTTCTATATGCTTTATTGTAACATATTATATTTCATTCTATTTCATTCTAGCACATTCTAGCTAATTCTAGCTAATTCTAGCTAATTCTAACTGATTCTAGCTCATTCTAGCCCATTGTGTAATATTTAGTTTATATCCATTTTAGTTCCATACGCTTTATTGTAAAATTTTCTAGATCCTTAAAGTTCATTCTATTTTATTCTAACACATTGTAGCTCATTCTGTTTTATTCTGGTACATTTAGTTCATATCTATTTTAGTTTCATATGGTTTATTGTAACATATTATATAACGTTATATATCATTTTAGCACATTCTAACAAATGTACCCATTTGTACTCACCTATAGCTTCATTTTACACCTTCAGAACATTTCCGTAGCTTTTCGAATCGCTCCACATCTCTAAGCACAATGTCGCACATCTCCGCAACTATCCTCTACTCTATGCAATTTTTGCATCTCTCCACAGATTCCACAAATTCCCGCATATTCCTGATAATTCCCGCAGATCTCCAAATCTTCCACTCGTCTGCGCATATTTCCGCTGCTCTACGCATCTCCCCGCATCTCTCCACACATTTACGCAAGTCTTTGAATAGTTCCGCACCTCTCCGCATCTATCCGTAAAACTTCGCAACTCTAAGCAACTTTTCTAACCACTCTGCAACTATCCGTAAATCTTCACAATTTCCTTATTTCTCCACAGTTTTCCGCTAATTCCCCTAAATTCCCGCTAATTCCCTTATCTGAACACTTCCAAAGTTCTTCTCAATTTTTTCGCATCTCTTAACAAATTCCCGTAAATTCCTGCTAATTTCCACGGCGCTTGAAATCTTCCACACGTCTACAAATACTTCCGAATCTCTTCGCAACTAACCGCAACTCTCCATCTGTTTAATTCTAATACAATCTAGATAATCATAGCTATTGTACCTCGATCTGTATAAGTCTAACAAATTCTAGATAATCCCATTTTACTCTGACACAATCTAGCACATTCTAGCACATTCTAGCCGCTTCTAGCTTATTCTAGCTCATTCTAACTCATTCTATTTCATTTGAGTACATTTTGTTCGTATCCATTGTAGCTCTTTATGCTTTATTGTAATATATTCTATATCATTCTGTTTCATTCTAGCACATTATAGCTCATTTTTGCTAATTCTAGTTAATTCTAGTTAATTCTAGCTCAATCTAGCTCATTCTATCTCATTCTAATACATTTAGTTTATATCCAGTTTAGTTCCATACGCTTTATTGTAAAATTTTCTAGATCCTTATATTTTATTTTATTTCATTCTAACACAATGTAGCTCATTCTAGCACATTCTCGCTCATTGTAGCTCATTCTGTTTTATTCTAGTACATTTAGTTCATATCCGTTTTAATTCCATATGTTTTATTGTAACATATTCTAGATTATTCTATTTCATTCTAGCATATTCTAGCTCATTTTTGCTAATTCTATTTAATTCTTGCTCAATCTAGCTCATTCTAGCTCATTCTAATACATTTAGTTCATTTCCATTTTAGTTCCTTATGCTTTATTGTAACATTTCTAGATAATTCTTGTTCATTTTAACACATTCTAGCTAATNAGTTCCATACGCTTTATTGTAAAATTTTCTAGATCCTTATATTTCATTCTAATTTATTCTAACACATTGTAGCTCATTCTAGCTCATTATAGCTCATTTTGGCCCATTCTGTTTCCTTTTAGTACATTTTGTTTTTATCCACTTTGGCTCCATATGCTATATTGTAACATATTCTTGCTGATTCTATTTCATTCTAGGTAATTCTAGCTCATTCTATTTAATTGTAATACATTTTGTTCATATCAATTGTAGCTCAATAATCTTTATTGTAACATATTCTAGATCACTTTTTTTTTCTAGAAATTCTAGCTAATTCTAGCTAATTCTAGCTCATGTTAGCTCATTCTAGCTCATTCTAGCTAATTCTTATACATTTAGTTCATATCCATTTTAGTTTTATATTCTTTATTGTATCATATTCAATTTAATTCTATTTCATTCTAGCAGATTTGAGCTAATTCTAGCTGATTCTATCTAATTCTAGCTCATTCTAGCCCATTCTAATACATTTAGTTTATATCAAATATAGTTCCATACGCTTTGTTGTAAAATTTTCTAGATCCTTATATTTAATTCTATTTATTCTAACACATTGTATTTCATTCTAGCTCATTCTAGCTCATTCTGTTTTATTCTAGTACATTTATTTCATATCCATTCTAGTTCCATATGCTTTATTGTAACATATTCTAGTTCTTTATATATCATTCTAGCACATTCTAACCTTTATCCGTCCGGTTTTAGATTATGCATCTTCAGTCTGGGACCCATTTACCCAGAAGAGCATTGACAGATTGGAGGCGGTCCAGCGACGAGCAGCACGCTTTGTCCTAAACCGCTACAGGAATACCTCTAGTGTTTGCAGCATGCTAGAAACACTAGGCTGGTCACCATTGGAGAAACGACGACGACAATCCAGGCTCTCCATGATGTACAAGATAAATAATGGGCTGGTCCACTGTTCCAGCATTAAACAGAAACTCGTCCCTCTCCCCCATAGACAGCGACGAGGCCATGACAGGCAATTCAGGCTCATACCAGCAAGATCGGTCATATCCTCGACGAGTAAGGACGGGTTCTGTTAGTCCCTCTGGAACCATCTTTCAAAAGGAACAGTTGAGGCGACAACACTAGACACATTTGTGTCTATTGCCTCAAGCCTTCAAATCAATGGTGCATAATTTCCTCATCACCACCAGTAACAGAAACATTGCAAATCCGATCTACATGCATAGGAGCCAAAATGATCAATAAATTGATCGTGGGCCCTTAAGATATAGAAGAAGAAGAATTCTAGCTAATTCTAGCTAAGTCTAGCTAATTCTAGCTCATTCTAGCTCATTCGAGTACATTTGTTCATTTCCATTGTAGCTCTATATGTTTTTTTGTAACATCTTCTAGATCGTTATATTTCATTTAAGCACATTCTAGCTAATTCCAGCACATTCAAGCTCATTTTACCTCTTTCTAGATCAATGTAGTTCATATGCATTGCAGCTCGATCTGGTATGGTCTAACACATTCTCGGTCATTCTCTTTTATTTTAGCACATTCTCCGCAACTATCCGCTACTCTACGCAGTTCCCGCAGAATCCAATTATTTCCCCCAGATCTCCAAACACTTCCAAAGTTATCCTCAATTATTTCCTCATCTCTTAACAAATTTCCTCATCTCTCCGTATTTATCTGCACTTTCCCGCACATTTTGGAGGATGCCTAAATGTTTTCTCACTTCTCAACATGTTTTATCGCATCATCTTCATCTTCAAAATCATAAACTTCATCATCCTTATCGCTATAATTATTATCTTCAGTTCTACCCATCCAATTTAACCAATTTTATATTTCTCATCTGCTTTAATACATCTAATCAAAAATATCAAAACAGTAATGTCTAATATAATCGATCATCAAAATCATCACGTATCTGTCAACATTTCTCAGCAAATATACCCATTAATACTGACCTATAGCTCCATTTTACACCTTCAGAACATTTCCGTAGCTTTTCAAATCGCTCCTCATCTCTCCGCACATTGTCGCACTTCTCCGCAAATCTCCGCTACTCTATGCAATTTTTTTGCATCTCTCCGCAGATTCCGCAAATTCCCGCATATCCTGATAATTCCACGCAGATCTCCAAATCTTCCACTCGTCTGCGCATATTTCCGCAGCTTTACGCTCATCCCCGCATATCTCCACACATTTCCGCAAGTCTTTGCATAGTTCCGCAGCTCTCCGAATCTATCCGTTAAATTCCGCAACTCTTAACAACTTTTCTAACCACTCCGCAACTATACGTAACTCTACACAATTTCCTCATCTCTCCGCAGTTTTCCGCTAATTCCCGTAATTTTAAGCTAATTCCCGAAGCTGAACACCTCCAAAGTTCTCCTCCATTTTTTCGCATCTCTCACGTCTGCAAATATTTCCACATCTCTTCGCAAATATACACAACTCTCCATCTGTTTAAGTTTAAAATGGATTTGAGTTAAATCTATTAGAATTAGCTAGAATGAGCTATAATGAGCTAGAATGAGCTAGAATTAGCTAGAATTAGATAGAATGTGTTAGAATGAAATAGAATGATCTAGAATATGTTTCAATAAAGATTATTGAGCTACAATGGATATGAACAAAATGTATTAAAATGAAATTGAATGAGCTAGAATGACATAGAATGAAATAGAATGAAATATAAGAATCTAGAAAATTTTACAATAAAGCGTATGGAACTAAAATGGATATGATCTAAATGTATTAGAATGAGCTACAATTAGCTAGAATCAGCTAGAATTAGAAAGAATTAGCAAGATTTAGCTAGAATGTGTTAAAATGAAATAGACTGATCTAGAATATGTTACAGTATGGCATATGGAACTAAAATGGATATAGACTAAATGTATTAGAATGAGCTAGAATGAGCTAGATTGAGCTAGAATTAATTAGCATTAGCAAAAATGAGCTAGAATGTGCAAGAATGAAATAGAATGATCTAGAATATTTTACATTAAAGCATATGGAACTAAAACGGATATGAACTAAATGTACTAGAAAAAAACAGAATCAGCTAGAATAAGGTAGAATGAGCTACAATGTGTTAGAATAAAATAGAACGAAATATAAAGATCTAGAAAATTTTACAATAAAGCGTATGGAACTAAAATGGATATAAACAAAATGTATAAGAATGGGCTATAATGAGCAAGAATGAGCTAGAATTAGAAAGAATTAGCTAGAATCTGCTAGAATGAAATAGAATATGTTACAATAAAGCATATGGAACTAAAATTGATATGAACTAAATGTATAAGAATTAGCTAGAATGAACTAGAATGAGCTAGAATGAGCTAGAATTAGCTAGAATTAGCTAGAATTAGCTAGAATTAGCTAGAATGAGCTAGAATTAGCTAGATTGTGATAGAATGATAGATAACGATCTAGAATATGTTACAATAAAGCGTATGAAACTAAATAGCTAGAATTAGCTAGAATTAGCTAGAATTAGCTAGAATTAGCTAGAATGAGCTAGAATTAGCTAGATTGTGATAGAATGATAGATAACGATCTAGAATATGTTACAATAAAGCGTATGAAACTAAAATGGATATAAACTAAATGAATTAGAATGGGCTATAACGAGCTAGAATGGGCTAGAATTATCTAGAATTAGAAAGAATTAGCTAGAATCTGCTAGAATGAAATAGAATATGTTACAATAAAGCAAATGGAACTTAAATTGATATATACTAAATGTATTAGAATGGGGCTATAATGAGCTAGAATGAGCTAGAATGAGCTAGATTTAGCTAGAATTAGCTAAAATCTGCTAGAATGAAATATAATGAAATAGAATGTGTTACAATAAGCATATGAAACTAAAATGGATATGAACTAATGTAATTAGAATTAGCTAGAATGAGCTAGAATTAGCTAGAATGTGTTAGAGTGAAATAGAATGAAATATAAGATCTAGAAAATTTTACAATAAAGCGTATGGAACTAAAAGCGATATCAACAAAATGTATTAGAATGGGCTATAATGAGATAGAATGAGCTATAATTAGCTAGAATTAGAATGAATTAGCTAGAAACTGCTCGAATGAAATAGAATATGTTACAACAAAGCATATGGAACTAAATTGGATATGAACTAAATGTATAAGAATTAGTTATAATGAGCTAGAATCAGCTAGAATTAGCTAGAATTAGATAGAATGTGTTAGAATGAAAGAGAATGATCTAGAATATGTTACAAAACAGATTATTGAGCTACAATGGATATGAACAAAATGTATTAGAATGAAATAGAATGAGCTAGAATGATCTAGAATGAAATAGAATCAGCAAGAATATGTTACAATATAGCATATGGAGCCAAAATGGATATAAACAAAATTTACTGAAATGAAACAGAATGTGCTAGAATGAGCTAGAATTAGCTACAATGTGTTGGAATGAAATAGAATGAAATATAAGGATCTAGAAAATGTTACAATAAAGCGTATGGAACTAAAATGGATATGATCTAAATGTATTAGAATGAGCTAGAATTAGCTAGAATCAGCTAGAATTCGATATAATTAGAAAGAATTAGCAAGATTTAGCTAGAATGTGTTAAAATGAAATAGACTAATCTAGAATATGTTACAGTAAAGCATATGGAACTAAAATGGATATGGACTAAATGTATTAGAATGAGTTAGAATGGGCTAGAATTAATTAGAATTATCAAAAATGAACTAGAATGTGCAAGAATGAAATAGAATGATCTAGAATATGTTACATTAAAGCATATGGAACTAAAATTGATATGAACTAAATGCATTAGAATTAGCTAGAATGAGCTAGAATCAGCTAGAATGAGCTACAATGTGTTAGAATAAAATAGAACGAAATATAAGGATCTAGACAATTTTACAATAAAGCGTATGGAACTAAAATGAAGATTAACGTGCATGCACGAAGATGAACGTACATGCACGTAGAGGGGCGTTAATGCATGTTGATACGCGAAGATGCTTGTAGAAACGCGTAGATGTGCGTAGATGCGCATAGATAAAGTAGATGCACGTATTTGCGAGTAGAGGCGAGTAGATGCACGTAGATGCGCGTAGATGCACGTAGATGCTTGTTGATGCGCGTAGATGCAATTAGATGCGCGTAGATGTATGTAGATGCGCGTAGATGAATGTAGATGCGCGTAGATGAACGTAGATGCCTTAGATGCAGAAAGATATGCGAAGTTGCGCGTAGTCGCGCGTAGATGCGAAAGTTGCACGTAGATGCGCAAAAATGGGGGTATACGAGTGTAGATGAGCGTAGATCGGCGTAGATGTTCGTAGATGCGCCAAAATTTGCATAGATGCACGTAGATGCGCAAAGATGCGCGTAGATGCGCGTAGATGCAAGTAGATGTACGTAGATGCACGTAGTTGCGCTTAGAGGCGCATAAATGCATGTTGATGCTTGTAGATGCTTGTAGATGCTAGTAGATGCGCTTAGATGCGCGTAGATGTACGTAGATGCATGTAAATGAACATACAAGCACGTAGATGCGCGTAGATGGGTGTAGATGCACATAGATGCGCTTAGATGCGCGTAGATGCGCGTAGATGCGCAAGTTGCGCGTAGATGCGCAAACATGTGGGTATATTTGTGTAGATGCGCGTAGATGCACATAGATGCGCTTAGATGCGAGTGAGAAGATGAACGGAGATGCGCGTAGAGGCACGTTAATGCATGTTGATGCACGAAGATGCGCGTAGATGTGCGTTAATGCGAGTAGATGCACGGAGATGCGCGTAGAGGCGCGTAAATGCACGTTGATGCGCATAGATGCATGTAGATGCGCGTAGATGCGCTTAGATGCGCGTAGATGTACGTAGATGCGCGTAGATGCACATAGATGCGCGTAGATGCGCGTAGATACGCGTAGATGTGCGTAGATGCGCGTAGATGTACGAAGATACGCGTAGTTGCGCGTAGTTGCGCTTAGAGGCGTGTAAATGCATGTTGATGCGCAACGATGCTTGTAGTTGCAAGTAGATCCGCTTAGATGCGCGTAGATCTACGTGGATGTGCGTAGATGCACGTAGATGTGCGTAGAGGCATGTTAATGCATGATGATGCGCGTGGAAGCACGTAGATGCGCCTAGAATAACGTAGATGCTCGTAGATAAACGTATATGTGCGTAGAGGGGCGTTAATGCATTTGGATGCTCAGAGATGTGCGTAGATGTGCGTAGATGTGAGTACATGCATGTAGATGCGCGTAGATGAACGTACATGCACGTAGATGCGCGTAGATGCACATAGATGCGCGTAGATGTAAGTAGATGCGCATAGATGCAGTAGATGCGCGTAGATGCACTTAGATGCGAGTAGATGCACGTTTATGCGTGTAGATGCGCGTAGATGCGCTTAGATACGCGTAGATGTACGTAGATTCTCGTACATGAAGGTAGATACGCGTAGATGAACGTAGATGCCCGTAGATGCCCGTAGATGCCCGTAGATGCCCGTAGATGCAGAAAGATGCGCAAGTTGCGCGTAGATGTGCAAAGATGGAAGTATATGAGTGTAGATGCGCGTAGATGGTTAGAGGTGCAAAGATGCATGTAGATGCATCAACGTTCATCTACGCGCATCTACGTACATCTACGCGCATCTAAGCGCATCTATATTCATATAACCTCATCTTTAAGCATCTACGGGCAACTTGCGAATCTAAACGCATCTACAAGCATCTAAGAGAATATGGGCGCATATACGCGCATGTACGCGCCTCTAAGTGCATCTATGCGCATCTACCCGCATCTACCCGCATCTACGCGCATCTACGTTCATTTACAGGCATCTACGTACATCTACGCGCATCTAAGCGCATCTATGCGCATCTACATGCATCTTCGCGCATCAACATGCATTTACGCGCCTCTACGCGAATCTATTCACATCTACGCGCATCTAAGCGCCTCTATGTGCATCTACTTGCATCTAAGCGCATATATGTGCATCTACGCTCATCTACGCACATCTACGCGCATCTAAGCGCATCTATGTGCATCTACACGCATCTACGCGCATCTACGTGCTTCTACGTTCATTTACATGCATCTACATACATCTACGCGTATCTAAGCGCATCTACGCGCATGTACACGCATCTTCCCGCATCAACATGCATTTACGAGCCTCTACGCGCATCTCCGTGCATTTACTCGCATCTACTGCATCTACGCGCATCTAAGCGCATCTAGGTGCATCTACGCGCATATACGCGCATGTACGCGCCTCTAAAAGCATCTACGCGCATCTAACCGCATCTACGAGCATCTACGCGCATCTACATTCATTTACATGCGTCTAAGTACATTTACGCGTTTCTAATCGCATCTACGTTCATCTACATGCATCTTCGCGCATCAACATGCATTTACGGGCCTCTAAGCGCATCTCCGTGCATCTACTCGAATCTACCCACATCTACGCCCAACTAAGCGCATCTATGTGCATCTACGCTCATCTAAGCACATCTACGTGCATCTATTCGCATCTAAGCGCATCTATGTGAATCTACACGCATCTACGCGAATCTACGTGCTTCTACGTTCATTTACATGCACCTACGTACATCTACGCGCATCTAAGCGCATCTACATGCATATTTTCGCATCAACGCGCATTTACGTGCCTCTACGCGCATCTCCGTGCATCTACTCGCATCAACGCGCATCTATTCGCATCTACGCGCATCTTCAAGCATCAACATGTATTATCGCGCCTCTACGCTCATCTTCGTTCATCTTCGGAAATCTACGCACATTTACGCCAATCAACGCGCATCTACACTAATATACCCCATCTTTGCACAACTTGCGCAACAACTCAAATCTAAGTGCATCTACGCTAATCTACACGCATCTACGCGCATCTAAGCGCATCTACGCGCAACTACGTGCATGTACGTTCATCTACGCGCATCTACGTGCATCTACACGCATCTACGCGCATGTACTCGCATCTACGCGCATATACATGCATCTACGCGCATCTACGCGCATCTACTCGCATCTACGCGCATCTAAATGCATCTACGCGCAACTACTGCATCTATGCGCATCTACGCACATCTACGCGCATCTTTGTGCATCTACGCGCATCTTCGAACAAATACGCACATCTACGCGCATCTACGCGCATCTACGCGAATTTACGCGCATCTACACGAATCTACATGCATCTTCGCGCATTTTCACGCCTCTACGCGCTTCTTCGTGCATCTACCCGCATCAACGCGTATCTATGCGCATCTACGCACATCAACATGCATTAACGTGCCTCTACGCGCAACTACGTTCATCTACGCGCATCTACGTACATCTACATGCATCTAAGCGCATCTACGCGCATCTACATGCATCTTTGCGCATCAACACACATTTACGCGCCTCTACGTGCATCTCCGTGCATCTACTCGCATCAACGCACATCTACGCACATCTTCACGCATCAACATGCATTAACGCGCCTCTTCGCGAAAATCCGTTCATTTACTCGCTCACATATAAGCGCATCTATGTGCATCTACGCGCATCTACACAAATATACCCCCATCTTTGCGCATCTACATTAATCTACGCGCATCTACGCGCAACTTCGCGCATCTTCCTCGATCTACACGCATCTATGCGCATTTTCGCACCTCTACGCGCATCTCCGTGCATCTACTTGCATCAACGCGCATCTACGCGCATTTAAGCGCATCTTCGCGCATCTTCGCGCATCAACATGCATTAACGCTCCCCTACACTCATGTACGTTCATCTACGCGCATCTACGTGCATCTACGCTCATCTAAATGCATATACGCGCATCAACATGCATTCACGCGCCTGTACGGGCATCTACGTTCATCTACGCGTATCTACGTACATCTACGTGCATCTAAGCGCATCTACGAGCCTCTACATGCATCTTTGCGTATCAACGCGCATTTACGCGCCTCTACGCTAAATCTCCGTAAATCTACTCGCATCAACCCGCATCTTCGCGCATCAACATGCATTAACGCGCCTCTACTAGGATCTCCGTTCATCTACTCGCATCTCCGCAAATCTACATGCATCTACGCGCTTCTACGCGCATCTACGCGCAACTAAACCCATCTATTTTTATCTACGCGCATCTTCGCGCATCTACGTGCATCTATGCAAAGTTAGGCGCATCTACGCACATCTACGCCCATTTACGAGCATCTACTATAATATATCCCCATCTTGGCGCATCTACGTTCAACTTGCGCATCTTCGCGCATCTTCCTTTATCTATACGCATCTACTTTCATCTACGCGCTTCTTCGTACATCTACGCGCATCTAAGTGCATCTTCGCGCATCTACAAGCATCTTCGCGCATCAACGCGCATTTACGCACCTCTACACACATTTCCGTGCATCTACTCGCATATACGCGAATCTACGTGCATCTTCGCACATCTACTTGCATCTACGCAAATTTAGGCGCATCTACGCACATCTACGCCCATCTACGCGAATCTACACTAATATATCCCCATCTTTGCGCATCTACGTGCAACTTGCGCAACTACGCGAATCTACGCGCAACTTCGCGCGTCTTCCTTTATCTACACGCATCTACGCGCATCTACTTTCATCTACGCGCTTCTTCGTACATCTTCGCGCATCTAAGCGCATTTACGCACCTCTACACACATTTCCGTGCATCTACTGACATATACGCGCATCTACGTGCATCTTCGCGCATCTACGTGCATCTACGCGCATCTACGCGCATCTACTCACATCTATATTCATATACCCCAATCTTTGCACATCTACGCGCAATTTGCGCATCTACGCACATCTACACACCTCTACGTGAATCTGCTTGCATCTAATTGCATCTAAGCGCATCTTTATTCAGATACCCTTATTTTTGCGCATCTACGAGCAACTTGTGCATCTACGCGCATCGACGAGCATCTATACGCATGTACGCACATATACGGGCATGTACGCGCCTCCTCGTTTATCTACGTGCATCTACGAGCATTTACACGCATCTACGCGCATCTTCGGGCATCAACGTTAATTTACATGCATCTACGTACAACTAAGCGCATCTGCATCATATACCCCTATCTTTGCGCATCTACGCGCATCTAATCTTCGCGCATCTAAGTTCATCTACGCGTATCTACAAATATCTACGCGAATCTAAGCGCATCTACGTGCATCTACATACATCTTCTTCCATTTACGTTCATCTACTCGCATCTACGAACATCTACGCGAATCTAAGCGCTTCTACGCGCACGTACATTCATATTCGCACATCAACGTGCATCTACGCGCATCTTCGCGCATCTGCGCGAATCTACGCGAATTTAGGCGCATCTACGCACATCTAAGCACATCTACGCGCATCTACGCGCATCTACATTCATATACACCCATCTTTACGCATCTACGTGCAACTTGCGCATCTACGCACATATAGCGCAACTCCGTGAATCAACACGCATCTACACGCATTTTCGAACATCTACTCGCATCTACCCGCATCTACGCGCCTCTACGTGCAACTATATTCATATACCACTATCTTTGCACATCTACGAGCAACCTGTACATCTACGCGCATCTTCGCGCAACTTTCTGCATCTACGGCCATCTACGTTCATCTACGCATATCTACATTTATCTACGCGCATCTACGTACATCTAAGCGCATCTAAGCGCATCTACGCGCATGTACTTTCATCTACGCGCATCTACGTGCATTTACTCGCATCTACGCTGATCTACGCGCATCTATGCGCATCTCCTGCATCTATTCGCATCTACGCAATCTACGCGCATCTAAGCATCTACATGAATTTATGCGCCTGTACGAGCATCTACAAACATCTACGCGCATCTAAGCGCATCTATGCGCATCTATATGCATCTTCGCGCATCAACGCGCATTTTCGCACGTCTACGCGCATCTCCGTGAATCTACTTGCATTAACGCGCATCTACGCACATCTACGTGCACCTTCGCGCATCTTCGCGCATCATCATGCATTAATGCTCCTCTACTCTCATGTACGTTCATCTACGCGCATCTACATGCATCTACACGCATCTACGTGCATCTACGCGCATCAACATGCATTAACGCGCCTTTCTGCGCATCTACGTCCATCTACGCGCATCTACGTAAATCTACGCGCATCTAAGCGCATCTACGAGCATCTAATTGCATATTTGCGCATCAACGTTCATTTACGTGTCTTTATGCTCATGTCCGTGCATCTACTCGCATCACCGCTCATCTACGCGCAACTACGCACATCTTCACGCATCAACATGCATTAACGCGCCTCTACGCTCATCTCCGTTCATCTACTCGCATATCCGTGAATCTACGATAGGCGCATCTACGCGCATCTAATCTTCGTGCATCGAAGCGAAATTACGTGCATCTACGGTCATCTACGCGCATCTACGAACAGCTACGCGAATAAAAGCGCATCTAAGTGCATCTACATTCAACTTCGTGCATCTACATGCATCTAACTGCATCTACGCGCATCTTAGCAAAACTATGTGCATTTATGTTCATCTACTCGCATCAACGCGCATTTACGCACATCTAAGGGCATATATGTGCATCTACGCGAATTTAGGCGCATCTACGCACATCTACGCGCATCTACATTCATATACCCCCATCTTTACGCATCTACGTGACACTTGCGCATCTACGTGCATCTACGCAAATCAACACGCATCTACGCACTTCTACGAACATCTACTCTCATCTATATTCCTAGTCCCCTATTTTTGCGCATCTACGAGCAACTTGCGCATCTACGCGCATCTAAGCGCATTTTCGTTCCTCTACGTGCATCTCCGTGCATCTACTCGCATCAACGCGCACCTACACGCATCTACGCGCATCTTTGTGCATCAGCTTGCATTAACGCACTTCTACGCGCATTTCCGTGCATCTACGAGCATCTAAACGAGTCTACGCGCATCAACGCGCATCTACGCGCATGCACGTTCATTTATACACATCTACGTGCATCTGCTCGCAACTACGCTAATCTACGCGCATCTACGCGTATCTACGCACATCTAGGCGCATCTACGTGCATCTACGCACATCTACGCGCATCTACGTTCATCTACACGCATCTACGGGCATCTTCGTACATCTACGCCACTCTAAGCATCTTTAGGCATCAACGCGCATTTACACGACTCTACGCGAATTTAGGCTCATCTACGCATATCTACGCCCGTCTACGCGCATCTTCACTCATATACGCCCATCTTCGCGCATCTACGTGCTACTTGCGCATCTACGCGCAATTTCGTGAATCTTTCTGCATCTACGGGCATCTACGTTCATCTACGCGCATCTACGCTCATCTACTCGCATCTACGCGCATCTACGTGCTTCTACGCGCATCTACGTGCATCTATGCAAATCTACGCACATCTTCGCACATCTACGCGCATCTGCGTGCATCTACGCACATATACGCGAATTGCGTGTAGATGCACGTAGATGCGCGTACATGCGGCGTAGATGCGCAAAGATGCACTAAATAAGCTTAGATTCGCAAGTTGCGCGTAGATGTGCTAAGATGCGGGTAGATGCGAGTAGATGCGCGTAGATTCGTGTAGATTCACGTAGATGCGCGTACAAATTGTGCGTAAATGCGCTAGTTGCACGTAGATGCGCAAAAAAGGGGTTATATAAATATAGATGCGCGTAGATGCACGTAGATGCGAGTAGATGCGCGAAGATGCGCGTAGATGCGCGAAGATGCGCGTAGATGCGCGTAGATGCACGGAGATTTGCGTAGAGGCGATTAAATGCGCGTTGACGCGCGAATATGCATGAAGATGCGCATAGGTGCGCTTACATTCTTGTAGATGTACGTAGATGCGCGTAGATGAACGTAGATGCGTGTAGATGCGCTTAGATGCGTGAAGATGCGCGTAGATGTGCTTAGATACGCGTAGATGTACGTAGATGCGCAAAAATGCGCCTAGTTGCTCGTAGATGTGCGTTGATGCGCTGAGATGCGCGTAGATGCGCGAAGATGCGCAAGTTGCGCGTAGATTCGCAAATATGGGATTATATGAATGTAGATTCGCGTAGATGCGTGTAAATTCGCGTAGATGCGCATAAAAGCGCGAAGATGCACGTAGATTCACAAAGAAGTGCTTAGATGCACGTAGATCCACGGAGATGCGCGTATAGAAGCGTACATTGTTTTAATGCTGGAAGATCCGAAAGTTGCACGTAGATGCGCAAAGATGAAAGTATATGAATGTAGATGCGCGTAGATGCGCGTAGATTCTCGTAGATGCTTGTAAATTCGCGTAGATGCGCGAAGATGCGTGTAGATTCACATAGATGCGCTTAGATGCGCGTAGATGCGCGTAGATGCCTGTAGATGCACGGAGATTTCGTAGAGGCTCGTAAATGTGCGTTGATGTGTGAAGATTGATGTAGATGCGCGTAGATGCGCTAATTTGCCATACTTTTACAACAAAGGAAATTTTGGCAAACATTTAGTGCCAAATGCTATTTGGCAACATTTTCTTCCAAATGCTTTCTGGCATACTTTTACAGCCAAGTGGATTTTGACAAACATTTACTGCCAAATGTATTTTGGAAAACATTTAGTGCCAAATGCTATTTGGCAAACATTTACTGCCAAATGCTTTTTGGCACAATTTTGCCGACAATTTTGATTTTGGCAATTTTTTTACTTCCAAGTGATTTTTTGCATACTTTTCAGGCCAAGAGGATTTTGGCAAACATTTAGTGCCAAATGCTATTTGGCAAACATTTACTGTCAAATGCTTTTTGGCACCATTTCGCAGCTAAGTGGATTTTGGCTTTTTTTTTCTTCCCAGTGCGTTTTGGCATACTTTTGCAGCCAAGTGGATTTGGGCAAATATTTACTGCCAAATACTATTTGGCAAAGATTTATTTCCAAATGCTTTTTTGCACAATTTTGCAGCCAAGTGGATTTTGGCAATTTTTTTCTTCCAAGTGCTTTTTGGCATACTTTTACAGCCTAGTGGATTTTGTCAAACATGTACTGACAAATGCATTTTTGAAAATATTTACTGCCAAATGCTTTTTGGCATACTTTTGCAGCCAAGTGGATTTTGGCAAATATTTACTGCCAAATGTTATTTGGCAAAGATTTATTGCTAAATGCTTTTTGGCACAATTATGCAGGCAAGTGGATTTTGGCAAACATGTACTGGCAAATGCATTTTGGAAAACATTTAGTGACAAATGCTATTTGTTAATTATTTACTGCCAAATGCTTTTTGGCAGAATTTTGCCAAATAAGTGCTTTTTGGCATACTTTTACAGCCAAGTGGTTTTTGGCAGACATTTATTGCCAAATGCTTTTTGGCAACATTTTGCAGGAAAATGGATTTTGGAATTTTTTTACTTCCAAGTGCTTTTTGGCATACTTTTACAGCCTAATGGATTTTGGCAAACATGTACTGACAAAAGCATTTTGGAAAATATTTAGTGCCAAATGCTATTTGTTAAACATTTACAGCCAAATGCTTTTGGCAGAATTTTGACAAACAAGTGCTTTTTGGCATACTTTTACAGCCAAGTGGTTTTCTGCAAACATTTAGTGCCAAATGCTATTTGGCAACATTTACTGCCAAATGCTTTTTGGCAACATTTTGAAGCCAAATGGATTTTGGAAATTTTTTTACTTCCATGTGCTTTTGGCATACTTTTACAGCCAAGTGGTTTTCTGCAAACATTTAGTGCCAAATGCTATTTGGCAACATTTACTGCCAAATGCTTTTTGGCAACATTTTGCAGCCAAGTAGATTTTGGCAATTTTTTTCTTCCAAGTGCTTTTTGGCATCGTTTTACAGCCAAGTGGATTTAGGCAAAAATTTAGTGCCAAATGTATTTAGAAAAGATTTAGTGCCAAATGCTATTTGGAAAACATTTACTGCCAAATGCTGTTTGGCACAATTTCGCCGACCAGTGGATTTCGGCAATTTTTTTACTTCCAAATGCGTTTTGGCATACTTTTGCAGCCAAGTGGATTTTGGCATATATTTACTGCCAAATGCTATTTGGCCATTATTTATTGCCCAATGCCTTTTGGCACCATTTTTCAGCCGAGTTGATTTTTGCAATTTTTTCTTCCAAGTGCGTTTTTTCATACTTTTGCAGCCAAGTGGATTTTGTCAAACATTTATTGCCAAATCCTTTTGGCACAATTTTGCAGCCAAGTGCATTTTCGAATCTTTTTCTTCCAAGTGCTTTTTGGCATACTTTTACAGCCAAGTGGATTTTGGCAAACATTTAGTGCCAAATGCTATTTGGCAAACATTTACGGTCAAATGCTTTTTGGCACCATTTTGCAGCCAAGTGGCTTTTGGCAAATTTTTTCTTCCCAGTGCTTTCTTGGCATACTTTTACAGCTAAGTGGATTTTGGAAAACATTTACGGCCAAATGATTTTTGGCAAACATTTTCTGCCAAATGCTTTTTGGCACAATTTTTCCAAACAAGTGCTTTTTGGCATACTTTTACAGCCAAGTGGATATTGGCAAACATTTCGTGCCAAATGCAATTTGGAAAACATTTAGTGCCAAATGCTATTTGGTAAACATTTACTGCTAAATGCTTTTTGGCACAATTTTGCAGCCAAGTAATTTTGGCAATTTTTTTCTTCCAATTGCTTTTTGGCATACTTTTACATCCAAGTGGATTTTGGCAAACATTTAGTGCCAAATGCTATTTGGCAAACATTTACTGCCAAATGCTTTTCGACACCATTTTGCCGACAAGTGGATTTTGGCAATTTTTTTACTTCCAAGTGCTTTTTGGCATACTTTTACAGCCAAGTGGATTTTGGCAAACATTTACTGCCAAATGTATTTTGGAAAAAATTTAGTGCCAAATGCTATTTGGCAAACATTTACTGCCAAATGCTTTTTGGCACAATTTTGCCGACAATTTGATTATGGCAATTTTTTTACTTCCAATTTCTGTTTGGCATACTTTTACAGCCAAGTGGATTTTGGCAAACATTAATGGGCCAAATTCTATGTGGCAAACATTTACTGCCAAATGCTTTTTGACACCATTTTGCCGACAAGTAGATTTTGGCAATTTTTTTCTTCCAATTGCTTTTTGGCATACTTTTGCAGCCAAGTGAATTTTGGCAAAAATTTAGTGGTAAATGCTATTTGGCAAACATTTACTGCAAAATGCTTTTTGGCAACATTTTCCAGCCAAATGGATTTTGGCATTTTCTTTCTTCCAAGTGCATTTTGGCATACTTTTAAAGCCAAGTGGCGCGTAGATGCACAGAGATGCACGTAGAAGTGCGTTAATACAAGCTGATGCACAAAGATGCGCGTAGATGCGTGTAGGTGCGCGTTGATGCGAGTAGATGCACTGAGGCGCAAAAAAGCGCTTAGATTCGCGTAGATGCGCGTAGATGATCGTAGATGCGCAAGTTGCTCGTAGATGCGCAAAGATAGGGGTATATGAATATAGATGAGAGTAGATGTTCGTAGATGCGCGTAGACGCGTGTTGATTTGCGTAGATGCACGTAGATGCGCAAGTGTCACGTAGATGCGTAAAGATGGGGGTATATGAATGTAGATGCGCGTAGAAGCACTTAGATTCGCGTAGATGCTCGTAGATGCGAGTAGATGAACGTAAATGCACATAGTTTCGCTAAGATGCGCGTAGATGTATGTAGATGCATGTAGATGCGCGAAGTTGAATGTAGATGCACGTAGATGCGCTTAGATTCGCGTAGACGTTCGTAGATACGCGTAGATGAACGTAGATGCACGTAATTTTGCTTAGATGCACGAAGATTAGATGCGCCTAGACGCGCGTAGATGCACGTAGATGCGCGTAAATGCGCGTAGATGCGCATACATGCGCAAAGATAGGTTTATATGATGCAGATGCGCGAAGATGCGCAAAGATGCGTTGATGCACATAGATGCGCTTAGATGCGCGTAGATGCGCGTAGATGCGCGTAGATGCGCGTAGCTGCGGGTAGATGCGAGTAGATGCACGTACATGCGCGTAGATGCGTGTAGGTTCGCGTTGATGCGACTAGATGCACGGAGATGCGCGTAGAGGCGCGAAAATGCGCTTAG
Source organism: Lymnaea stagnalis (assembly GCA_964033795.1). Classification (NCBI taxonomy): domain Eukaryota; kingdom Metazoa; phylum Mollusca; class Gastropoda; family Lymnaeidae; genus Lymnaea; species Lymnaea stagnalis. The sequence goes on along the minus strand of CAXITT010001321.1, from coordinate 6,659 downwards.
ATTCGCGTAGATGCGAGTAGATGCGCGTATATGCGCAAGTTGCTCGTAGATGCGCAAAGATAGGGGTATATGAATATAGATGAGAGTAGACGTTCGTAGATGCGCGCAGATGCGTGTTGATTCACGTAGAGGGCGGTATATGAATGTAGATGCGCGTAGATGAACGTAGATGTGCGGAGAGGCACGTTAAAGCATGTTGATGCGCGTTGATGCACGTAGATGCGCGTTGATGCACGTAGAAGCGCGCAGATAGACAAAATTGATTGTAGATGCACTTAGATGCGCTTAGATTCGCGTAGATGTTCGTAGATGCGCGTAGATGAACGTAGATGCACATAATTGGTCGTAGATGCAAGAAGATTAGATTAGAGTAGATGCGCTTAGATGCGCTTAGATTCGCGGAGATGCGAATAGATGAACGGAGATGCGCGTAGAGGTGCATTAATGTATGTTGATGCGTTAAGATGTGCGTTGATGCGCGTAGATCCGCATTGATGCAAGTAGATGCACGGAAATGCGCATAGAGGCGAGTAAATTCGCGTTGATGCGCAAAGATGCCATTAGATGCTTGTAGATGCGCTTAGATGCTCGTAGATGTACGTAGATGCGCGTAGATGAACGTAGATGCGCGGAGAGGTGCGTTAATGCATGTTGATGCGAGTTGATGCACGTAGATGCGCGTAGATGCACGTAGATGCGCGTAGATGAACGTACATGCGCGTAGAGGAACGTTAATGCATGTTGATGCGCGAAGATGCGCGAATGTGCACGTAGATGCGCGTAGATGCGCGTTGATGCAAGTAGATGCACGGAGATGCGCGTAGAGGTGCGAAAATGCAAGTTGATGTGCGAAGATGCATATAGATGCGCGTAGATGCACTTAGATGGGCGTAGAAGTTTGTAGATGCTCGAACAGGCGTGAAATTTCATGTAGATGTGCGTAGATGCGCGTAGATGCACATAGATGTGCTTAGATGCGCGTAGATGCGCATAGATGCAGGAGATGCACGAAGATGCATGTAGATAAGCGTAGATGCGAGTAAATGCACGTAGATGCGCGTAGATTAACGTGCATGCAAGTAGATGCGCGTAGATGCGCGTAGATGCGCTTAGATGCGCGTAGATGTACGGTGATTCGCGTAGATAAATGTAGCTGCGCGTAGATAAACGTAGATGCCCGTAGATGCAGAAAGATGCGCGAAGATGCGCGTAGATGTACAAGTTGCACGTAGATGCGCACAGGTAGGGGTATATTCATATAATAATATTCATATACCCCTATCTTTGCGCATATTATAGTTTAACGTAGATGCGGGTAGATGCGAGTAGATGTTCGTAGATGCGCGTAGATGCGTGTTGATTCACGGAGATGCGGTAGAAGCGGGTAGATGCGCGTAGATGCGCGTAGATGCGCAAGTTGCACGTAGATGCGTAAAGATGGGTGCATATGAATGTAGATTCGCGTAGATGTGCGTAGATGCGCCTACATTCGCGTAGATGCGCTTAGATGCGCGTAGATGCACATAGATGCGCTTAGATGCGCGTAAATGCGCGTTGATGTGCGAACATGAATGTACATGCGCGTAGAAGCGTTTAGATTCGCGTAGATGTTCGTAGATGCGAGTAGATGAACATAAATGGAAGAAGATGTATGTAGATGCACGTAGATGCGCTTAGATTCGCGTAGATATTTGTAGATGCGCGTAGATGAACTTAGATGCGCGAAGATTAGATGCGCGTAGATGCGCAAAGATAGGGGTATATGATGCAGATGCGCTTAGTTGTACGTAGATGCATGTAAATTAACGTTGATGCCCGAAGATGCGCGTAGATGCGTGTAAATGCTCGTAGATGCACGTAGATAAACCAGGAGGCGCGTACATGCCCGTATATGTGCGTACATGCGTATAGATGCTCGTCGATGCGCGTAGATGCACAAGTTGCTCGTAGATGCGCAAAAATAAGGGTATCTGAATATAGATGCGCTTAGATGCAATTAGATGCAAGCAGATTCACGTAGAGGTGTGTAGATGTGCGTAGATGCGCAAATTGCGCGTACATGTGCAAAGATTGGGGTATATGAATATAGATGTGAGTAGATGCGCGTAGATGCGCGTAGATGCGCGTAGATGCACGTAGATGCGCGAAGATGCACGTAGATGCGCGTATATGTCAGTAGATGCACGGAAATGTGTGTAGAGTTGCGTAAATGCGCTTAGATGCGCGAAGATGTACGAAGAAGCGCGTAGATGAAAGTAGATGCGCGTAGATGCGTGTAGATAAAGGAAGACGCGCGAAGTTGCGCGTAGATTCGCGTAGTTGCGCAAGTTGCACGTAGATGCGCAAAGATGGGGATATATTAGTGTAGATTCGCGTAGATGGGCGTAGATGTGCGTAGATGCGCCTAAATTTGCGTAGATGCAAGTAGATGTGCGAAGATGCACGTAGATTCGCGTATATGCGAGTAGATGCACGGAAATGTGTGTAGAGGTGCGTAAATGCGCGTTGATGCGCGAAGATACTTGTAGATGCGCGTAGATGCACTTAGATGCGCGTAGATGTACGAAGAAGCGCGTTGATGAAAGTAGATGCGTATAGATAAAGGAAGATGCGCGAAGATGCGCAAGTTGAACGTAGATGCGCCAAGATGGGGATATATTAGAGTAGATGCTCGTAAATGGGCGTAGATGTGCGTAGATGCGCCTAACTTTGCATAGATGCACGTAGATGCGCGAAGATGCGCGTAGATAAAAATAGATGCGTTTAGTTGCGCGTAGATGCGCGTAGAAGCGCGTAGATGCATGTAGATTCGCAGAGATGCGAGTAGATGAACGGAGATCCTAGTAGAGGCGCGTTAATGCATGTTGATGCGCGAAGATGCGGGTTGATGCAAGTAGATTTACGGAGATGAGCGTAGAGGCTCGTAAATGCGCGTTGATACGCAAAGATGCATGTAGAGGCTCGTAGATGCGCTTAGATGCACGTAGATGTACGTAGATGCGCGTAGATGAACGTAGATGCCCGTACAGGCGCGTGAATGCATGTTGATGCGCGTATATGCATTTAGATGAGCGTAGATGCACGTAGATGCGCGTAGATGAACGTACATGAGTGTAGGGGAGCGTTAATGCATGTTGATGCGCGAAGATGCGCGAAGATGCGCTTAAATGCGCGTAGATGCGCGTTGATGCAAGTAGATGCACGGAGATGCGCGTAGAGGTGCGAAAATGCGCATAGATGCGTGTAGATCGAGGAAGATGCGCGAAGTTGCGCGTAGATGCGCGTAGATTAATGTAGATGCGCAAGATGCGCGTAGATGCGCAAAGATGGGGGTATATTTGTGTAGATGCGCGTAGATGCACATAGATGCGCTTATATGTGAGCGAGTAAATGAACGGATTTTCGCGAAGAGGCGCGTTAATGCATGTTGATGCGTGAAGATGTGCGTAGATGTGCGTTGATGCGAGTAGATGCACGGAGATGCACGTAGAGGCGCGTAAATGTGTGTTGATGCGCAAAGATGCATGTAGATGCGCGTAGATGCGCTTAGATGCATGTAGATGTACGTAGATGCGCGTAGATGAACGTAGTTGCGCGTAGAGGCACGTTAATGCATGTTGATGTGCGTAGATGCGCATAGATACGCGTTGATGCGGGTAGATGCACGAAAAAGCGCGTAGAGGCGTGAAAATGCGCGAAGATGCATGTAGATTCGTGTAGATGCGCGTAAATTCGCGTAGATGCGCGTAGATGCGCGTAGATGTGCGTATTTGTTCGAAGATGCGCGTAGATGCACAAAGATGCGCGTAGATGTGCGTAGATGCGCATAGATGCAGTAGTTGCGCGTAGATGCATTTAGATGCGCGTAGATGCGAGTAGATGCGCGTAGATGCGCGTAGATGCATGTATATGCGCGTAGATGCGAGTACATGCGCGTAGATGCGTGTAGATGCACGTAGATGCGCGTAGATGAACGTACATGCACGTAGTTGCGCGTAGATGCGCTTAGATGCGCGTAGATGCGTGTAGATTAGCGTAGATGCACTTAGATTTGAGTTGTTGCGCAAGTTGTGCAAAGATGGGGTATATTAGTGTAGATGCGCGTTGATTGGCGTAAATGTGCGTAGATTTCCGAAGATGAACGAAGATGAGCGTAGAGGCGCGATAATACATGTTGATGCTTGAAGATGCGCGT
>CAXITT010001320.1:85537-104852 GCA_964033795.1 Lymnaea stagnalis | reverse complement strand
TCACACATTTAATAAGATGATTTATTATTACTCAAATATACTGCGTGCATGTGTTACTTGTATTATATATACATATTATAATCACACATTTAATAAGATGATTTATTATTACTCAAATATACTGCGTGCATTTGTTACTTGTATTATATATACATATTATAATCACACATTTAATAAGATGATTTATTATTACTCAAATATACTGCGTGCATTTGCTACTTGTATTATATATACATATTATAATCACACATTTAATAAGATGATTTATTATTACTCAAATATACTGCGTGCATGTGTTACTTGTATTATATATACATATTATAATCACACATTTAATAAGATGATTTATTATTACTCAAATATACTGCGTGCATTTGTTACTTGTATTACATATACATATTATAATCACACATTTAATAAGATGATTTATTATTACTCAAATATACTGCGTGCATGTGTTACTTGTATTATATATACATATTATATTCACACATTTAATAAGATGATTTATTATTACTCAAATATACTGCGTGCATGTGTTACTTGTATTATATATACATATTATAATCACACATTTAATAAGATGATTTATTATTACTCAAATATACTGCGTGCATTTGTTACTTGTATTATATATACATATTATAATCACACATTTAATAAGATGATTTATTATTACTCAAATATACTGCGTGCATGTGTTACTTGTATTATATATACATATTATAATCACACATTTAATAAGATGATTCATTATTACTCAAATATACTGCGTGCATGTGTTACTTGTATTATATATACATATTATAATCACACATTTAATAAGATGATTTATTATTACTCAAATATACTGCGTGCATTTGTTACTTGTATTACATATACATATTATAATCACACATTTAATAAGATGATTTATTATTACTCAAATATACTGCGTGCATGTGTTACTTGTATTATATATACATATTATATTCACACATTTAATAAGATGATTTATTATTACTCAAATATACTGCGTGCATGTGTTACTTGTATTATATATACATATTATAATCACACATTTAATAAGATGATTTATTATTACTCAAATATACTGCGTGCATGTGTTACTTGTATTATATATACATATTATAATCACACATTTAATAAGATGATTTATTATTACTCAAATATACTGCGTGCATTTGTTACTTGTATTATATATACATATTATAATCACACATTTAATAAGATGATTTATTATTACTCAAATATACTGCGTGCATTTGCTACTTGTATTATATATACATATTATAATCACACATTTAATAAGATGATTTATTATTACTCAAATATACTGTGTGCATGTGTTACTTGTATTATATATACATATTATAATCACACATTTAATAAGATGATTTATTATTACTCAAATATACTGCGTGCATTTGTTACTTGTATTATATATACATATTATAATCACACATTTAATAAGATGATTTATTATTACTCAAATATACTGTGTGCATGTGTTACTTGTATTATATATACATATTATAATCACACATTTAATAAGATGATTTATTATTACTCAAATATACTGCGTGCATTTGTTACTTGTATTATATATACATATTATAATCACACATTTAATAAGATGATTTATTATTACTCAAATATACTGCGTGCATGTGTTACTTTTATTATATATACATATTATAATTCACACATTTAGTTGTATGCTTTATTTAAAATCATTTCCATTGTTATCAAGGAAGATAATAAACACGAATATTGTGAAAATAATTTCATTAAAAGGTTGTAAGCGATCGTTGATTTCATTGGTCAGGTGCTCCTCGAGCTGTTACACAATCATCTACTTGTAATTATGTTAAAACTCATTATAGTCACGATTGGAGTGTGGTCGGACCAAAATATTATCACATTTACTAATTTAGATTTTGTGTGTGGGTAATGTGACAAAATGTGTGTTAAACTAAATGGAAAATGTCTAGGTTTTGGTTATAAGACAACATTTTGCTTTAATTTTATGGTGTTATGTGACGAAATGTGATTGAATATGCATGGTGGGAGCAATAATGTGTTAAAGTCGCAAAATGATGGCTGCTTCAGTGGGGGTAAAATGGAAAATATGTGTGAATTTATGTGGAAGAATGGGTGTGTAATGTAGCAACATGTTGTATAACCATGTGTGGAATGCCTTATTTTGTGCATTAGACAACATGTAGGTTAAACTACATGTTACATGTCTTAGTGTGGTTAATTTGGCAAATTGGGGCAAAGAGTAAAAGTACAACATCTAATACGCTGTAACTCTTACTACAACAACTAAATCGAATAGAGCTTTATTTGTAATCATTACTACAATTACAACATCAATTACGCTGTAACTCATACTACAACAACAAAATCGAATAGAGCTTTATTTGTAATCATTACTACCATTACAACATCTAATACGCTGTAACTCATACTACAACAACATAATCGAATAGAGCTTTATGTGTAATCATTACTACATCTAACAACATCAAATACGCTGTAACTCATACTACAACAACAAAATCGAATAGAGCTTTATTTGTAATCATTACTACAATTACAACATCTAATACACTGTAACTCATACTACAACAACAAAATCGAATAGAGCTTTATTTGTAATCATTACTACAATTACAACATCTAATACGCTGTAACTCATACTACAACAACCAAATCGAATAGAGCTTTATTTGTAATCATTACTACAATTACAACATCTAATACGCTGTAATTCATACTACAACAACAAAATCGAATAGAGCTTTATTTGTAATCATTACTAAAATTACAACATCTAATACGCTGTAACTCATACTACAACAACAAAATCGAATATAGCTTTATTTGTAATCATTACTACAATTACAACATCTGATACGCTGTAACTCATACTACAACAACAAAATCGAATAGAGCTTTATTTGTAATCATTACTAAAATTACAACATCTAATACGCTGTAACTCATACTACAACAACAAAATCGAATATAGCTTTATTTGTAATCATTACTACAATTACAACATCTAATACGCTGTAACTCATACTACAAAAACAAAATCGAATAGAGCTTTATTTGTAATTATTACTACAATTACAACAGCAAATACGCTGTAACTCATACTACAACAACAAAATCGAATAGAGCTTTATTTGTAATCATTACTACAATTACAACATCTAATACGCTGTAACTCATACTACAACAACAAAATCGAATAGAGCTTTATTTGTAATCATTACTACAATTACAACATCTAATACGCTGTAACTCATACTACAACAACAAAATCGAATAGAGCTTTATTTGTAATCATTACTACAATTACAACATCAAATACGCTGTAACTCATACTACAACAACAAAATCGAATAGAGCTTTATTTGTAATCATTACTACAATTAAAACATCTAATACGCTGTAACTCATACTACAACAACAAAATCGAAAAGAGCTTTATTTGTAATCATTACTACAATTACAACATCTAATACGCTGTAACTCATACTACAACAACAAAATCAAATAGAGCTTTATTTGTAATCACTACTACAATTAAAACATCTAATACGCTGTAACTCATACTACAACAACAAAATTGAATAGAGCTTTATTTGTAATCATTACTACAATTACAACATCTAATACGCTGTAACTCATACTACAACAACAAAATCGAATAGAGCTTTATTTGTAATCATTACTACAATTACAACATCTAATACGCTGTAACTCATACTACAACAACAAAATCGAATAGAGCTTTATTTGTAATCATTACTACATTTACAACATCTAATACATTCCCCGCTTGATCTTGTACAGCAATGACAGCATTAATTTAAATCAACGTGGTAACCACTCAACCACAACATCAAATAGAGTCAGCTGTTTCTCTAGTACTACAAGTATATGATTAAACAGAGTCAGCTCTGCCTCTAATACTACAACCGTTACAACAAATTGAGTCAATCCTGCCACTACCTTTACAACTACAACAGCAAATACAGAAGCCTTTGCAACTTATGCAACAGCTACAACATTGAATATATTCACCGCTGTATCCATTTCTAAAACAAATGCATCAAACACATTCAGGGTTACGACCAATTCTACAAGAACAACATTACATAAAGTAAGCGCTGTAAAATCATCTACAACTACAATATAAATTGAGTCATTCCTGCAACTAGAACTATAACTACAAAATTAAAATACTATCCTCTTCAAATAATACTAAAACTACACCAATAGAGTAACCCTAGCAAACAATACTACAAATACAACATTAAAATAAATTCAGCGTTGCAAAATAAACTACAAGTGCAACATTAAAAATGTCCTCGCTGCATCTTCAACAACAACTGCAACATTAATTACATTCACAGCTGTAACCCATGCAACAACATTAAATCAATTCATTGCTGCAACTTGTACTACAACTACAACACCAAATATAATCAACTCTGTTTTCAATACTACAATTACAACATCAAATACAGTCATCGCTTCCACAAAAACTACAAAATGTAATTAAACCATAGTCGTCTCTGCATATAATATTACAAAATCATATACAGTGACATCAGTAACTACTTAAAAAAATGTTTCTTTATTGTATTTTTTTTTTTACTTGTAACCGATCTTTATTTCGATTTCTGAATAAGAATATACATTTTTTTTTTTTAAAATCAGTGAATTTACATCAGATGAATATGACAATGAGTTCAACTCAGGAAGGGACCACAGGCGTAATAAAGGGGGTGAGAGGGACCACACAGGGTGACATCATCTCAAGGTCAACACAAATGTGAAAAATTGCATTATTGCAAAGCACACCGCTCGTTCTATCTGATTTTCATAAAAGGATAACCCATCACACGTAAAGTTTCCCCAGATGTACGTGTCTAGCACTGCCATTTATTAAGTTTCCCCAGATGTACGTGTCTAGCACTGCCATTTATTAAGTTTCCCCAGATGTACGTGTCTGGCACTGCCATTTATTATTTGAGCATGATTTTCATACTTCGATTGCTGGTTTTTACCTGCCACCTTTCTGTGTTGTAATCTGGATACTGTGGAGAGTTCGGACCACGGGGCGCCTGACCAGGGATTACGGCCGTCTGACCACCCAGACACGACCGAAGGATCAAGCGCTGGGGCGCCTGGCCGTCTGACCACCCAGACACGACCGAAGGATCAAGCGCTGGGGGCGGTACCGGCCATCCATCTGACCAGGGCATTTACCTGGGACGTCTTGTCTGTTTGTAACTTGGCGCCAATTGAGAAAAAGGGGCGGGGTATAATTTGGACTGGGAGAGGAACTATGGGACAGGGAGGTATAAATAGGGATCTCTGGACGGGACGAAATAGAGCGCGACCGGACATGGAGAAGGCAGCCGGACTGAGAACTAGATAGCGGGGAGAAGTCAGATTTGTGAGATGAGAGAAAGTGTAAGCAAAGTGAGAGCCCAATAAAGAACACGAGTTTAAATGTTATCGCCGTAGTTGTTTCCTTATTGAGTACCAGATCTAGATGAAGTTAATCAGAGAGTAAGCAAGGTTTCCTTACAATGGTGGCAGCGGTGGGATGTTAACCTTGCAACGACTCTGAAGAGACAATATTTTTGGGTAGCCGGACTGAGATGAGAAGTGCAAGGTGTGGAAAAGCTATGGCAAGCACAATGACTTCCCAGTATTTAAACAACCTCCAAACGTACAGTGGAACCTCGACATGGCAAACTTTTATCGTGCAGTTTGAGACAGCTGCAAAAATTCTCAAGTGGAGCGAGGAAGAGAAACTCCTTTATGTGGGGTTTGCTTTGAAGGATTCGGCGGCTGAATTCGCTTACAGTGAATTAAGTGAAGAAGAGCGAGAGACGTACGAGAAACTTAAAGAGGCCCTCGCCAATCGGTTTCAGGATCATAGAACACCAGCTTTCTTCCAGAATTTGTTGGAAAAACGTACGTTCCTAAGAACAGAAACCAGTGCAGAGTACGCTACCGACATCAAGAAACTGGTAGGGAAAAGCTTTCCAATGGCAGACCAGGCCACACGAGATGCCATTGGTTTTAGGCAGTTTTTACGTGGGCTAGTGGATCCTTCAATGGTCACACATGTTGGCACTATGGCCGTCCCTCCAACAGTGGACAAGGCGAGAGCAGCCCTGGAGCAGTTATTAAATCTGAGGGACAATTTTTGTCTACCGGGAAAGCAAGTAGCATCAATAGCTACTGACAACTTGTCCAGAGAGATCAGCGGCCTGAGAGAGGACTTTAGGGCATTCATCACCTCACAGAGAGGGGCAGTTAACCAGTCAGCTCGAGAAGATGGAAGTTATCGACAGATGGAACCCAGGTGCTTCGAGTGTGATCGAATCGGTCACATTGCCCGTGATTGTCAAAACAGGAGCTTAGGAGGCGATATTCCTGATCGGCTAAAATTGAATCACATTTCATCGAATGGTCGAGCCATTCGTCCTAGTGCTGTGTTTGTACCTGTTACAGTTTGTGGTGTTAGGGCTGAATTTCAAATGGACACGGGTGCGGCTGTGACCGTTATTTCAGAGAAAAGATTTTTTGAAATTCCTCGACGGCAGAGACGTAAGATTCATCTCTCACCTGTGACGCTGCAGACAGCTACTGGAGCACCAATGAATCTATATGGGGTGAGTGACACAAATTTATTGATTGGTGATAAAGTGTATCCCTGGACGGTATATGTGGCAGACATTATGGAGGACGGTTACCTCGGTTTTGACTTTTTGGCTCATTATAATTTTTCCTACTCAGTCAGCCAAGGTCTGAGTTTGGGCTGTCACAAGGTGCCCATTGCGGCTAAATTGAGGGGAAATTCGAAAGAGGATAAGAATTGTTCTAGCCCATCAAAACGTGTTAACAATAGCCAGTTACCAGCACCAGCCCGTGTGAGAGTAAACATGGTCACTACCCTCAACAAAAGACAGCGTCCTGGTAAAAGCCAGCGGACACGCATGGCTGCTGTCCAGGCTAACGGGTTACCACGTACTGAGATGACCGCGCCGTCGACAAAGCCCAAGAATGTGGGTAGTAAATCAGTCCAGTTGTGTGGTGAGGTAAATTCTAACTGGAAGAAAAGGAAGATAATTCTTGATAGAGCAGTGAAAAGACAGAAAAATGACCCCGACGCTAGAGTAGTAAAGTGCCCCTTCAAAGTGGGTGACGTTGTCCAGTATGCAGACTCAACAGACAAAGTGAGTCAAAAGCAGATGGTGAGCACTAATAAGTGGCGCGGTCCACTGGTCATTAGCCGAAAACTACGGCATAACTTGTTTGAGGTAGAAGGAGAGGGACGGATGACGTTCAAAATTATTCATGATGAACGCCACTGTAAGCTGAGACATGACCCTGACCCGCCAGATTGGAGTAAAGTCAGGGCCTCGACAAGTTCTCTAGGAAAATGGGCATGGGGCACATACAGTTTTCTCAAATATGGAATGTTTTAATTATTTTATGACATCACAATCTTTTAGATAGACATAAAAGTAAATGAAGTAATATGCTCTAATATTTTGTATAGAGATACTTGAAAGTTTGGTCGGATAAACGACATTATTACTTAACGATTTTCTGTAGAATTTGATGCATGATGCAAAATTAGAGATTTTTGTTGTAGTGGAATTGTAAAAATTTTTTGTAATGATTGAAGTTTGAAATAAAGTTTTTGAATTAAGAGTGTTTTTGCAACCAATTATTATTTTCATGCATATTGTTTACTGTGATACTTGATTTGCTGTTTGATTTTGTTTTCTCTAAAAGTTGTATTATTCACTGTTCATTGTTGGTTGAACGCTGTTAGATCAAAATTGTCTGATTGGGGGAGTGAAAGTGGCGCTCTGACTGAGGTGACCTTTAACTCAATCGTGTTATTCTAGGTACGCGTAGGATTGAGACGAAGGGAGGTGCACTAGAACCTCAATGTGATGACACACGTGCGTTACTGTGAGCTGTTTTTAAATGAAGGCTGAAGGTCCGAGGCACTTTAAGCCATTTAGAGACCAGTTATGTAACTGCAGCGAGGGTGTTAGTAATGTCGGGACGACATTGGTTTTGTAAGATGGGGGTAGTGTGGAGAGTTCGGACCACGGGGCACCTGACCAGGGATTACGGCCGTCTGACCACCCAGACACGACCGAAGGATCAAGCGCTGGGGCGCCTGGCCGTCTGACCACCCAGACACGACCGAAGGATCAAGCGCTGGGGGCGGTACCGGCCATCCATCTGACCAGGGCATTTACCTGGGACGTCTTGTCTGTTTGTAACTTGGCGCCAATTGAGAAAAAGTGGCGGGGTATAATCTGGACTGGGAGAGGAACTATGGGACAGGGAGGTATAAATAGGGATCTCTGGACGGGACGAAATAGAGCGCGGCCGGACATGGAGAAGGCGGCCAGACTGAGAACTAGATAGCGGGGGGAAGTCAGAGTTGTGAGATGAGAGAAAGTGTAAGCAAAGTGACAGCCCAATAAAGAACACGAGTTTAAATGTTATCGCCGGAGTTGTTTCCTTATTGAGTACCAGATCTAGATGAAGTTAATCAGAGAGTAAGCAAGGTTTCCTTACAATACTGCTTGGACATGTTTCTTTGAACTGTCGTCAGTAATTAATATAATTTTTTATTGTCTTGAATACGACACAATTAAAGCATTTTCATATTTTAAGATTATGCTATCATACCACACGGCGTGCACAAATCTAAACGACCGAGTGGCTGCCAGCAGTGAAAAGCAATCAAGAAAAGATGTTGCTCACTAAAATCCCTACCAAAATAAATGCTTATCAAGAAACTAAATGATGATCAGGATTCATCAAAACACCTTCCACTGATTCCATTGATACTGATTCCTATGATACAAACAGCGTGCATTCTACAGAACAGCAAATAGTTCACTAAATGGAAGAGATTAACAGGAAAATACCAGTACAAGACGTGGATGGATTGAAAACGGAAAATGTGTGACTGATATTGTTTAGTCAAACCAAGATACTGTAAATGTGATAAAAAAATGGATAAATGGAATACGTTATCACATGCTTCTCTCTCGAATAAACCAGTTACAGTTTGTTGTTTTTTGGTATGAAATTATTAAAATAGGGAGTACATCGTTTCAAAACAAGGACGGACCATTGAGCGTAGTGACGTAGCAAAATGTGACATCTAAAGGAGGTGTGCACCAGCTAACAAAGGAAAGGTCATACAGGAGGAGTTCAAATTGTGAGGAAATACTGCGGTCGTGGATGGTTTATTCTAAAGGAGGTGTGCACCGGCTAACAAAGCAAAGGTCATACAGGAGGAGGTCAAATTGTGAGGAAATACTGCGGTCGTGGATGGTTTATTCTAAAGGAGGTGTGCACCGGCTAACAAAGCAAAGGTCATACAGGAGGAGTTCAAATTGTGAGGAAATACTGCGGTCGTGGATGGTTTATTCTAAAGGAAGTGTGCACCGGCTAACAAAGCAAAGGTCATACAGGAGGAGGTCAAATTGTGAGGAAATACTGCGGTCATGGATGGTTTATTCTAAAGGAGGTGTGCACCGGCTAACAAAGCAAAGGTCATACAGGAGTGGTCATACAGGAGGAGGTCAAATTGTGAGGAAATACTGCGGTCATGGATGGTTTATTCTAAAGGAGGTGTGCACCGGCTAACAAAGCAAAGGTCATACAGGAGGAGGTCAAATTGTGAGGAAATACTACGGTCATGGATGGTTTATTCTAAAGGAGGTGTGCACCAGCTAACAAAGCAAAGGTCATACAGGAGGAGGTCAAATTGTAAGGAAATACTACGGTCATGGATGGTTTATTCTAAAGGAGGTGTGCACCGGCTAACAAAGCAAAGGTCATACAGGAGGAGTTCAAATTGTGAGGAAATACTGCGGTCATGGATGGTTTATTGTAAAGGAGGTGTGCACCGGCTAACAAAGCAAAGGTCATACAGGACGAGTTCAAATTGTGAGGAAATACTGCGGTCATGGATGGTTTATTCTAAAGGAGGTGTGCACCGGCTAACAAAGCAAAGGTCATACAGGAGGAGTTCAAATTGTGAGGAAATACTGCGGTCATGGATGGTTTATTCTAAAGGAGGTGTGCACCATCTAACAAAGCAAAGGTCATACAGGAGGAGTTCAAATTGTGAGGAAATACTACGGTCATGGATGGTTTATTCTAAAGGAGGTGTGCACCAGCTAACAAAGCAAAGGTCATACAGGAGGAGTTCAAATTGTGAGGAAATACTGCGGTCATGGATGGTTTATTCTAAAGGAGGTGTGCACCAGCTAACAAAGCAAAGGTCATACAGGAGGAGTTCAAATTGTGAGGAAATACTGCGGTCATGGATGGTTTATTCTAAAGGAGGTGTGCACCAGCTAACAAAGCAAAGGTCATACAGGAGGAGTTCAAATTGTGAGGAAATACTGCGGTCATGGATGGTTTATTCTAAAGGAGGTGTGCACCAGCTAACAAAGCAAAGGTCATACAGGAGGAGTTCAAATTGTGAGGAAATACTGCGGTCATGGATGGTTTATTCTAAAGGAGGTGTGCACCAGCTAACAAAGCAAAGGTCATACAGGAGGAGTTCAAATTGTGAGGAAATACTGCGGTCATGGATGGTTTATTCTAAAGGAGGTGTGCACCAGCTAACAAAGCAAAGGTCATACAGGAGGAGTTCAAATTGTGAGGAAATACTGCGGTCATGGATGGTTTATTCTAAAGGAGGTGTGCACCAGCTAACAAAGCAAAGGTCATACAGGAGGAGTTCAAATTGTGAGGAAATACTGCGGTCATGGATGGTTTATTCTAAAGGAGGTGTGCACCAGCTAACAAAGCAAAGGTCATACAGGAGGAGTTCAAATTGTGAGGAAATACTGCGGTCATGGATGGTTTATTCTAAAGGAGGTGTGCACCAGCTAACAAAGCAAAGGTCATACAGGAGGAGTTCAAATTGTGAGGAAATACTGCGGTCATGGATGGTTTATTCTAAAGGAGGTGTGCACCAGCTAACAAAGCAAAGGTCATACAGGAGGAGTTCAAATTGTGAGGAAATACTGCGGTCATGGATGGTTTATTCTAAAGGAGGTGTGCACCAGCTAACAAAGCAAAGGTCATACAGGAGGAGTTCAAATTGTGAGGAAATACTGCGGTCATGGATGGTTTATTCTAAAGGAGGTGTGCACCAGCTAACAAAGCAAAGGTCATACAGGAGGAGTTCAAATTGTGAGGAAATACTGCGGTCATGGATGGTTTATTCTAAAGGAGGTGTGCACCAGCTAACAAAGCAAAGGTCATACAGGACGAGTTCAAATTGTGAGGAAATACTGCGGTCATGGATGGTTTATTCTAAAGGAGGTGTGCACCGGCTAACAAAGCAAAGGTCATACAGGACGAGTTCAAATTGTGAGGAAATACTGCGGTCATGGATGGTTTATTCTAAAGGAGGTGTGCACCATCTAACAAAGCAAAGGTCATACAGGAGGAGTTCAAATTGTGAGGAAATACTGCGGTCATGGATGGTTTATTCTAAAGGAGGTGTGCACCAGCTAACAAAGCAAAGGTCATACAGGACGAGTTCAAATTGTGAGGAAATACTGCGGTCATGGATGGTTTATTCTAAAGGAGGTGTGCACCGGCTAACAAAGCAAAGGTCATACAGGACGAGTTCAAATTGTGAGGAAATACTGCGGTCATGGATGGTTTATTCTAAAGGAGGTGTGCACCAGCTAACAAAGCAAAGGTCATACAGGAGGAGTTCAAATTGTGAGGAAATACTGCGGTCATGGATGGTTTATTCTAAAGGAGGTGTGCACCAGCTAACAAAGCAAAGGTCATACAGGACGAGTTCAAATTGTGAGGAAATACTGCGGTCATGGATGGTTTATTCTAAAGGAGGTGTGCACCGGCTAACAAAGCAAAGGTCATACAGGAGGAGTTCAAATTGTGAGGAAATACTGCGGTCATGGATGGTTTATTCTAAAGGAGGTGTGCACCGGCTAACAAAGCAAAGGTCATACAGGAGGAGTTCAAATTGAGAGGAAATACTGCGGTCGTGGATGGTTTATTCTAAAGGAGGTGTGCACCGGCTAACAAAGCAAAGGTCATACAGGAGGAGTTCAAATTGTGAGGAAATACTGCGGTCATGGATGGTTTAATCTAAAGGAGGTGTGCACCAGCTAACAAAGCAAAGGTCATACAGGAGGAGTTCAAATTGTGAGGAAATACTGCGGTCATGGATGGTTTATTCTAAAGGAGGTGTGCACCAGCTAACAAAGCAAAGGTCATACAGGAGGAGTTCAAATTGTGAGAAAATACTGCGGTCATGGATGGTTTATTCTAAAGGAGGTTTGCACCGGCTAACAAAGCAAAGGTCATACAGGACGAGTTCAAATTGTGAGGAAATACTGCGGTCATGGATGGTTTATTCTAAAGGAGGTGTGCACCAGCTAACAAAGCAAAGGTCATACAGGAGGAGTTCAAATTGTGAGGAAATACTGCGGTCATGGATGGTTTATTCTAAAGGAGGTGTGCACCAGCTAACAAAGCAAAGGTCATACAGGAGGAGTTCAAATTGTGAGGAAATACTGCGGTCATGGATGGTTTATTCTAAAGGAGGTGTGCACCAGCTAACAAAGCAAAGGTCATACAGGAGGAGTTCAAATTGTGAGGAAATACTGCGGTCATGGATGGTTTATTCTAAAGGAGGTGTGCACCAGCTAACAAAGCAAAGGTCATACAGGAGGAGTTCAAATTGTGAGGAAATACTGCGGTCATGGATGGTTTATTCTAAAGGAGGTGTGCACCAGCTAACAAAGCAAAGGTCATACAGGAGGAGTTCAAATTGTGAGGAAATACTGCGGTCATGGATGGTTTATTCTAAAGGAGGTGTGCACCAGCTAACAAAGCAAAGGTCATACAGGAGGAGTTCAAATTGTGAGGAAATACTGCGGTCATGGATGGTTTATTCTAAAGGAGGTGTGCACCAGCTAACAAAGCAAAGGTCATACAGGAGGAGTTCAAATTGTGAGGAAATACTGCGGTCATGGATGGTTTATTCTAAAGGAGGTGTGCACCAGCTAACAAAGCAAAGGTCATACAGGAGGAGTTCAAATTGTGAGGAAATACTGCGGTCATGGATGGTTTATTCTAAAGGAGGTGTGCACCAGCTAACAAAGCAAAGGTCATACAGGAGGAGTTCAAATTGTGAGGAAATACTGCGGTCATGGATGGTTTATTCTAAAGGAGGTGTGCACCAGCTAACAAAGCAAAGGTCATACAGGAGGAGTTCAAATTGTGAGGAAATACTGCGGTCATGGATGGTTTATTCTAAAGGAGGTGTGCACCAGCTAACAAAGCAAAGGTCATACAGGAGGAGTTCAAATTGTGAGGAAATACTGCGGTCATGGATGGTTTATTCTAAAGGAGGTGTGCACCAGCTAACAAAGCAAAGGTCATACAGGAGGAGTTCAAATTGTGAGGAAATACTGCGGTCATGGATGGTTTATTCTAAAGGAGGTGTGCACCAGCTAACAAAGCAAAGGTCATACAGGACGAGCTCAAATTGTGAGGAAATACTGCGGTCATGGATGGTTTATTCTAAAGGAGGTGTGCACCGGCTAGCAAAGCAAAGGTCATACAGTAGGAGTTCAAATTGTGAGGAAATACTGCGGTCATGGATGGTTTATTCACTCGACAGTCAGAAATTGTAATTGTACTGTTATGCTGCACATTATTTGCTGTTACTGTTATAGAAAAAACATCAACATTTGTTACTGGCTTTGATAAGTTGTTAAAACTGAGCCAAAATTACAAAATCATGAGGCATTTGAAGAGCCAAATACAAAGGGAAAAATTGGCAGCAGGACTTAGACTACACAAAACAATTGATGCCGAAAGTATTGTTGTGATGGGGAGGGTGAGGGAAGTCTTGCACAGTTTGCTGGATCTCACATTGTTGATTTTAAAACAAAATCTGGAATTTCATGGCTGCAACGTTGATGAATATTCATTGAATAGAACAATCTCTCTTGAAATAGTTGAGATGTTATCTAAATATGACCAGTGTTAATAGGGCACCCCATGAGACTAAAGAGGAGCAGTGTTTAATAGGGCACCCCATGAGACTAAAGAGGAGCAGTGTTTAATAGGGCACCCCATGAGACTAAAGAGGAGCACAATACAATAAAAGCACCTGCATCTTACCTTACACCGGAAACCAAAACTAAATTTATGAATGTAGTTGAAAATGATGTGAAGCAGATTCTTATCATGGATATAAAGGCTGCGAGGTATGTTGGAATTAAGTTCGACAGTACACCTGATATATGACACACTGACTGTTGAATTGAGAGAAAGATTTTTTGGATTATTCCCTTCAAGACTAGATAGACTAGAAATAATGACGTGCAGAGCTAAGTGTTACGATAATGCCACCATGTCTGGAATCCATGAAAACAATGGCGTAGCTAGGGGCGCGATGGGTGCGGACTGCCCCTGGTTAACACATTTAAGGGGTGACACCAATTCAATAAAATGCATATTTACATAGCGCACACTGCTCGGTCTAACCGTTTTCATAAAAGGATAGAAATCACACGTAAAATTCCACACACATAGCTAATCGAAATGCATGCTGTAATAAAAACTCAAGGCTGACGCGTCAGAAAAATGAGATGACCTTATAATTAGGTAAGAAAAACAGTTTTTGACCAGTATACAACGCCCGTTGAAGTGTTCGATAACTTTCATAGGAAAATATAAAGCCATATTGATCTTAACTCTGAGAAATAAAGCTTTCTATTGATACCCAATACGATGTGGTCGGGCAATTCTAAGTACATGAAGCGAATCGATTAAATTAAAAACATATAAAAATGACTTTTTGCACTTTTAAGGGTTAACAAAATACTTTTTTACAAAATTTTCTGTTATCTTCAAAAAAAAATAATTTAAATTTAGTCGAATTTAAAAAAAAAAAAAGAAAAGATTTTTAAAACAAAATATATCAAAATCCAGAAATGCTCAAAAATAAATATATTCACCAATTCCTCTCTAGCATCACTCCTTAACATTTGAGAACAATTGTCATATATCACTAGCATCACTCCTTAACATTTGAGAACAATTGTCATATATCACTAGCATCACTCCTTAACATTTGAGAGCAATTGTCATATATCACAAGGTCTTTACCGGATGTCTGTGATTGCAGTTTTATTTCCTACCTCTACCATTCGGCTGATCTATTGAGGAAATTAATTGTACACAGCATTATCTGCAGGCTAAAGACATTACTCTTGACAAAGTGGTGACATTACTCTTGACAAAGTGGTGACCATTCTAAATGCAGTAGGATTGTTTATGCGCGAGAAGTGCTCTCATTTGGTTGAATATGCTATTGAAAGGAACGTTTAAAATAAGTCATGACAAAATAGAATTTCAGTAGAGAGTACATTAAATTTGAATAGGAGAGTGGCAGGAGAACAATTTACAATCCACCATGGAACAGTCAGGGACTTCTGATATGGCTCTGCTATCTACTGAAAGTAACACGGTGAAGGATATTGCTTTTGGTCCAGAGTTTGACAGCTTTAAAGACCAGGAAGAACAATTTTAAATGACGTCAATTTAATTTAAAAATAACTAGCGCCTAAAGTTACTATAACCTAACGTTGTTACAGTTCTTAAGTTCTCTTATTTATTTATTTATTTAGGCATTTTTGTATAGCGCTTACCTTACAGCTCTAAGCGTTTTACAATTACTATAACCTAACGTTGTTACAGTTCTTAACTACTCTTATTTATTTATTTATTTAGGCATTTTTGTATAGCGCTTACCTTACAGCTCTAAGCGTTTTACAATTACTATAACCTAACGTTGTTACAGTTCTTAAGTACTCTTATTTATTTATTTATTTAGGCATTTTTGTATAGCGCTTACCTTACAGCTCTAAGCGTTTTACAATTATTAAAAAATATGTAAACTATTTAAACTGCTAAACCAAAATAAAAATGAAAAACCAGAGACCAACCATTGAGGAATAAACATTTGAGAAACACGTTCCAAAAAGGAATAAATGTAGAGAGATTTCACTGCTGCCTATCAAGCGCTCTTGAACCGGAAGTCTAAATCGTCACCATTGTGAAGATGAAGACTCTTACCTCCTGACCTTCAATTTATTTGTTTATCTTCTCGTCATTGTTATAATGTGGACTAATTTTAACGAGTAGAAAGATATCGGGGGGGGGGGGCGGGGAGGGGGTGACGCAATGAGTTTACCGGACCTGGTGACACCACCCTTTGCTAGGCCACTGGATTGGACCACATATAACACGAAGACCTACCCATCATTATATTATGTAAAGAGACTTTCTACTTAATATATATGTGAGTGTGTATGTGTTTGAATTCGATACCATTTAGTTATTTAAACATCCTCCAAGACCTTCGTTTTGTATGCTATAACATTTTGTAATTTTAAGTATGTCTTATATTCATCTTTAACAGTTCAAGTGTTTGCCAATCTAGGAACTAAGACTAATTTGGAGATTATGTGTCGCCAAAAGCCTGGACGCTATGGTATATCTATTTATATATAGCAAGTAACATGGCACTTACTATGTGTTTGTGAATCAGAAAAATAAAACTCCTTTGACGTGGATGTTTAAAAAGGTCAAATTCACAAAAGTCATTGTAACAAAGACTTACTTCATTATTTCTTTTTTATTAAAAAAAATTCTTTAATTTATTTCAAAACAACATAATTATTATATTTGTTTTCACAAATTGTATTTAAATTGATTAATTTTAAAAAAAATATAAATAGCATTTATTTCATAACACGCCAGCTTTTGTGGAAAATATTTTAAACGATTTAAAATTATGGCAAATTTTGTTTAAAAAAAACAAAAAAAAAGAAACAAAAACGTTTTATTTCCTTGGACGTTTTCAAATTGAAACTTGAAAGAAAATAATCTATGTTGTAAGGCCTTCAAAGAACACCAAACAGTTGGACGTTTCTTCTTTTAGTTTTGTTTCTTTCTCAGCGTTCATTAAAATGGTATCTTGACGACAACGGTAACAGCCACGTCCAAGTCTTCCTCCTTCGTGAAAGGGGCAACACAAGCACTGGCAGACGTCTCCTTCTTACTGGACTGACTGTAGCAAGCTTCGAACACAAGCACTAGCAGACGTCCCCTTCTTACTGGACTGACTGTAGCAAGCTTCCAACACAAGCACTGGCAGACGTCCCGTTCTTACTGGACTGACTGTAGCAAGCTTCCAACACAAACACTGGCAGACGTCTCCTTCTTACTGGACTGACTGTAGCAAGCTTCCAACACAAGCACTGGCAGACGTCTCCTTCTTACTGGACTGACTGTAGCAAGCTTCCAACACAAACACTGGCAGACGTCTCCTTCTTACTGGACTGACTGTAGCAAGCTTCCAACACAAGCACTGGCAGACGTCCCGTTCTTACTGGACTGACTGAAGCAAGCTTCCAACACAAGCACTGGCAGACGTCCCCTTCTTACTGGACTGACTGTAGCAAGCTTCCAACACAAGCACTGGCAGACGTCCCCTTCTTACTGGACTGACTGTAGCAAGCTTCCAACACAAGCACTGGCAGACGTCCCCTTCTTACTGGACTGACTGTAGCAAGCTTCCAACACAAGCACTGGCAGACGTCCCCTTCTTACTGGACTGACTGTAGCAAGCTTCCAACACAAGCACTGGCAGACGTCCCCTTCTTACTGGACTGACTGTAGCAAGCTTCCAACACAAGCACTGGCAGACGTCCCCTTCTTACTGGACTGACTGTAGCAAGCTTCCAACACAAGCACTGGCAGACGTCCCCTTCTTACTGGACTGACTGTAGCAAGCTTCCAACACAAGCACTGGCAGACGTCCCCTTCTTACTGGACTGACTGTAGCAAGCTTCCAACACAAGCACTGGCAGACGTCCCCTTCTTACTGGACTGACTGTAGCAAGCTTCCAACACAAGCACTGGCAGACGTCCCCTTCTTACTGGACTGACTGTAGCAAGCTTCCAACACAAGCACTGGCAGACGTCCCCTTCTTACTGGACTGACTGTAGCAAGCTTCCAACACAAGCACTGGCAGACGTCCCCTTCTTACTGGACTGACTGTAGCAAGCTTCCAACACAAGCACTGGCAGACGTCCCCTTCTTACTGGACTGACTGTAGCAAGCTTCCAACACAAGCACTGGCAGACGTCCCCTTCTTACTGGACTGACTGTAGCAAGCTTCCAACACAAGCACTGGCAGACGTCCCCTTCTTACTGGACTGACTGTAGCAAGCTTCCAACACAAGCACTGGCAGACGTCCCCTTCTTACTGGACTGACTGTAGCAAGCTTCCAACACAAGCACTGGCAGACGTCCCCTTCTTACTGGACTGACTGTAGCAAGCTTCCAACACAAGCACTGGCAGACGTCCCCTTCTTACTGGACTGACTGTAGCAAGCTTCCAACACAAGCACTGGCAGACGTCCCCTTCTTACTGGACTGACTGTAGCAAGCTTCCAACACAAGCACTGGCAGACGTCCCCTTCTTACTGGACTGACTGTAGCAAGCTTCCAACACAAGCACTGGCAGACGTCCCGTTCTTACTGGACTGACTGTAGCAAGCTTCCAACACAAGCACTGGCAGACGTCCCCTTCTTACTGGACTGACTGAAGCAAGCTTCCAACACAAGCACTGGCAGACGTCCCTTTCTTACTGGACTGACTGTAGCAAGCTTCCAACACAAGCACTGGCAGACGTCCCGTTCTTACTGGACTGACTGAAGCAAGCTTCCAACACAAGCACTGACAGACGTCCCATTCTTACTGGACTGACTGTAGCAAGCTTCCAACACAAGCACTGACAGACGTCCCGTTCTTACTGGACTGACTGAAGCAAGCTTCCAACACAAGCACTGACAGACGTCCCATTCTTACTGGACTGACTGTAGCAAGCTTCCAACACAAGCACTGGCAGACGTCCCGTTCTTACTGGAATGACTGAAGCAAGCTTCCAACACAAGCACTGGCAGACGTCCCCTTCTTACTGGACTGACTGTAGCAAGCTTCCAACACAAGCACTGGCAGATGTCCCCTTCTTACTGGACTGACTGTAGCAAGCTTCCAACACAAGCACTGGCAGACGTCCCCTTCTTACTGGACTGACTGTAGCAAGCTTCCAACACAAGCACTGGCAGACGTCCCGTTCTTACTGGACT
>CAXITT010001320.1:74089-84158 GCA_964033795.1 Lymnaea stagnalis | reverse complement strand
GCACTGGCAGACGTCCCGTTCTTACTGGACTGACTGTAGCAAGCTTCCAACACAAGCACTGGCAGACGTCCCGTTCTTACTGGACTGACTGTAGCAAGCTTCCAACACAAGCACTGGCAGACGTCCCGTTCTTACTGGACTTCGTCTTATGCCTTTCTATCCAGTCTGGGGCACAACCCATCCACAAGAATTCTCCATCCATCACGGCCCTGTGCCTTCTTTACAGTTGTTTCCAGGGGTATCCAATATTTTGCGTGTTTGCCTCTGGCTCTCTTCTACATGTATTCTTTGGCCTTCCTCTCTTTCTTTTTCCCTGTGGATTCAATATTAGAATTGTTAGGTGGTGCTATCATGTTCTTGTATTCTTTTTTTTTCTTCCCGCTCATATGCACGAATGTCCCTTTCCTCATCGCGAATCTCTCTTTCCCTTCTTGTTATCCATTCTTTCGCTTCCTCCCCTTCTAATCCCAAATCTATTGCCATTTGTTTAATTTCGGCAATAGTAGGTAACGACATTTTTATCTCTAAGTCTTATGTCAATATATATGTTTACACAAAATTTACATTCATGTTCTTGTATTCTTTTTTTTTCTTCCCGCTCATATGCACGAATGTCCCTTTCCTCATCGCGAATCTCTCTTTCCCTTCTTGTTATCCATTCTTTCGCTTCCTCCCCTTCTAATCCCAAATCTATTGCCATTTGTTTAATTTCGGCAATAGTAGGTAACGACATTTTTATCTCTAAGTCTTATGTCAATATATATGTTTACACAAAATTTACAAATAGGAAATGGATCAAATGAAATGAGTAATAAAACAATAGAAATTGCAAATCTAATAACTAAATAATGTACTTAAAATAATTACTTGTGATGGTTCTCTTGATGGGTGGCACTGGGATTTCGTACGTATTGAGAAGTATAATCCATGTGTTCATTTGTATTCTTGTAGGTAGATAGGGTTGGAATGTCTGGTGTCTCCAATAATCCAATGTGACTAAAAGTTAAGGTTGGTATAGCTGTATGGCTGGTTTGCACGGCTTTCCTCTGGACTGGTATGGCCGTGATGATTGTTTCGAAGAGCTGGTGTGTCTGGTTGGTCAGGCCCTCTCTGTGATGAATGGTAGGCTGGTAGGTTTCTTTGGACGATATGATGTTGCTTTAACGGCCTCCACTGTGGTGGATGGTCTGGTATGGTTTGTTTGGACTTAGCTGAACCGTTGAACCACATATCAAATGATGAGCATGCATGGTTGGATCGTGCTCTCCCGGTGGCAAATTGCAGGCTTAGATGGCTGCTTCACTGTGGTGGATGGTTAGGGCTGCATCGAACGGCCTCCCCTGTTGCTGATTGTAGGCTTGGATGGTTGCCTTGATGTGCCGCAACGACGGCGAATGATAGGTTTAGATGGTTACTCCACTGTGATGGATGATTATGCTTGAAATGGCTGCTTCGACATCCTTCCCTGTGGCTGGTGGTGGGCTGGGATTGTTGCTTTGATGTTCCTCAACGATGGCGAATGGTAGATTTGTATGGTTAATCCACTGTGGATGGTTGGTAGACTTGGATGGTTGTTCCACTGTAGTGGATGGTAGACTTGGATGGTTGCTTTGATGTGCCGCGACGATGGCGAATGGTAGACTTGTATGGTTAATCCACTGTGGATGTTTGGTAGATTTGAATGGTTGCTCCACTGTAGTGGATGGTAGACTTGGATGGTTGCTTTAATGTGCCACGACGATAGCGAATGATCGGTTTGTATGGTTAATCCACTGTGGATGGTTATGGTTGATATGGCTGCTTCGACGGGCCCCCACTGTGACGTGACGTACGTTGTCTAGGGGTCGGTCCCCTGCGTGCTAGACACAGAACAATTTTTCAAGGGTCTAGAATCCCTTTATTTCTAGCTCCTACAGAGCTCCAAGTATCAACAAACAATTCAGAGATTCAGGTTTTCTTATTTATTGGCTATGTGTGCCTAACAATGGAAAACTTCCATCCGTAGAAAAACTCACTGCCTTCACAAGACAAAAATCATACACCATATCCACAGCACTCGCCACTGTTCACTCCTTAAAAACTCAACTCACACACGTGGTTCCTCCCGACACAGCACACCGGTCATAACCTTGACCGAGAAAAATAAAAAACTCGTGGGGCACACGGGGAAAAGAAACTCACCCAAATTAACATTATAAAAGTTGACACAGACAAACTCACGCGATCTGACCGTGACACCGGGCTGCCGGTTGGGATATTTCGCAGTCGGGAAGTTAGGCAGAGCCAGGGTAGGGATCATGATTACAAGTTGCCGTTGACGGGTATGAGGCCAGAGGCGAGGGTGGTAACCACTGGCCGAGGATTCAAATATGCAGTTGTGAGAAGGGTCCCCCTAGGCAACCGTTTCGTCCCAGCTACAGCGTGAACTAGTCGCGTTGTGGAAGCCCACTGTGGAATCCCTCTTATAGGGCGTCCGACGCTTTCCCGGAATGGGTGGGGGAAGATATAAGGACGTAATTTTTTCCATACCAACTCCTGAAAAAGTCGATCGAGTGCACTATTTAAACGCATAGTGTCGGATCGACCGGGTGCCTCCTCGTTGGGGCGGCCCCCAGGCGGGGTCCTGGTCGAGCGCCCAAGCGCCCAGGCGGGGGACTTGGGTAAGGGGCCCGTTTGGGGGCCGTCCTGATGAGTGGGCATCTCAAACGTGCCGCTCCGCGGCCCGATACGTCGGACCGGGGGAGGGGTAATTTGGGGGGGGGGGCATAAGAGTCTAGACTCGCCCCGCTGACGCCATTTCTTAATGTAACATTTCAATTGTGTTGTTTCCATATTAGTAATCCCTATGCTGTCTTCTATGTATCTCCTGTAGTATTCTGGGATACAAATAAAACACCAGCTAAGGAGGGTTCCGGGGGCCTCCGCCGTAAACTGTTTATTGAAATATGATCATTTGAGATATAGTTTAAGATCTAGAATCCTTTTAATGACAACTTCTCTTTTGTAATGTATTTTAAACTCTCAGACATATCATCAACAAAATTAATAATGTTGCAGTGAATATGTCAAGGATATTGTCTTTTACGCAGCGTTGGCAATATGGTGGAGGGGGGCAGTGCCGCCATCAAGCGAGACCACATCACTACTGGCACTGGCTACGCAGCTAGCCAAATTATTTATTGATGTTATCTAATAAATTAGGAATTTTAGTGATTTTGAATTGTGTTTGGCTTTGTGTTTTGAAGTGTGTGACATTAAGGCGACCCGAGAGACTTTATCGGGTCACCGGGTACGATCGTGAAAAATGTTTTATTCGACTTTTGGTCTCCTTAAAATAGTCGCAAACCGAAAGGAATGATTTAATTGATTATTTCTAAGTTTTTTAAAATAGACACATTTTGTTGTTGAGATTTTATTGTTTAAAAAAGATAATGCAATTTATATTTATATTAATCTGGGTCCCACAAATTTTCCGGGAACTTGGGACCCTGGATAACAGTTAAGTCTAATCCCCAACCCCTCAGTTACGAGCCTGAATGCGTTTTCAATAATTTTTTAAAATTAATTATTATATAATTTCACGAACTGTATACGTAAGAGTGGCCTAGAAGAGAGTGGCTTAATATAGAGTGGCTTAGAATAAAGTAGCTTAGACGAGAGTGGCTTAGAAAAGAGTGGATTGGAATGGCATGGCTAAGAACAGAGTGGCGTAGAAGAGAGAGACTTACAAAAGAGTGGCTTAGAAGAGAATGACTTAAAATAAAGTGACTTAGAAGAGACAGGCTTTGAAGAAAGTGGCGTAGAAGAGAACCACTTAGAAGAGCGTGGCTTAGAAGACAATGGCAGTTGAAATGCTATTTTTTACTTAAAAAATAAAATTACGCCCCCATTCCCCCCTCCCCCCTACCTTTTGAATATCTGAAATAAATGAAATGAAATTTCACCCTGCCAGGTGCCAGACACTATCAGCCTCTAGAAGTTGTACTCCTCTACACTACAAATACGAACTGCATCGCCATATACTTGAGCAAGTTTCCTCTGTTAAGTACCTGGGTGTTACCATTCATAAAGAGGTCCGCTGGGATGAGCATATTAACAATGTATATAACCAAGCAAACAAGACCCTAGGGTTCTTAAGGCGAAATCTAAAGATTGGCATCTCCTGTGTGAAAGAAAAAGCATATAAAGCCTATGTCCGTCCGGTTTTAGTTTATGCATCTTCAGTCTGGGACCCATTTACCAAGAAGAGCATCGACAGGTTGGAGGCGGTCCAGCGACGAGCGGCACGCTTTGTCCTGAACCGCTACAGGAATACCTCTAGTGTTGGCAGCATGCTAGAAGCCCTAGGCTGGTCACCATTGAATGAATGACGAAGACTATCCAGGCTGTCCATGATGTACAAGATAAATAATGGGCTGGTCCACTGTTCCAGTTTAAACAGAAACTCGTCTTTCTACGACATAGACAGCGATGAGGCCATGACTGGCAATTCAGGCTCATACCAGCAAGAAGCCAGTATAGGAGCTTCTCATTCCTGCCTAACACAATCAGGGACTGGAACAATCTTTCAAAAGGAACGGTTGAGGCGACAACACTAGACACATTAGTGTCTATTGCCTCAAGCCTTCAAACCCCTAGTGCATGATTCCCCCACAAAGTGGCACTGGAAATCAATGAAATTTACTCATCAACACTAGGCAGAGAAACATTGCAAATCCCATCTACATGCACAGGAGCCAAAATGATCAATAAATTGATCGGAGGTCATAAAGATATTTTGAAGAAGAAGAATTGAGTCAAAGAATCATATTTCACGTTACATTAATTGGGTCAGTGGCGTAGCCTAGGGCAAGTACCTCTCTCGTGGGGCCGACAAGTTACATTCATTGGACCACTGGCGTAGCCTAGGACAAGTACCTCCCTAGTGGGGCCGACAAGTTACATTCATTGGGCCAGTGGCGTAGCTTAGGACAAGTACATCGTAGGGGGCTAACAAATAACATTCATTGCACCAGTGGCGTAGCCTAGGGCAAGTAATTCCCTCATGGTGCAAACAAATTACATTCTTTGGATCAGTGGCGTAGCTTAGGTCAAGTAACTCCATCTTAGGGCCAACAAGTTGCATTCATTAGATCAGTGCCGTAACCTGGGGCAGGTACCTCCATTATTGGTCCAACCAGTTGAATTCATTGGATCAGTGACGTAGCCTAGGGCAAGTACCTCCCTCTTGGGGCCAACAAGTTGCATTTCGATCAGTGGCGTAGCCTGGGGCAAATACCTCCCTCATGGGGCCAACAAGTTAGATTCATTAAATCAGAGTCTTAGCCTGGGGCAAGTACCTCCCTCATGGTTCCAACAAATTATATTTATTGAATCAGTGGCCTAGCCTAAATCAAGTACCTCCCTCGTGCGACCAATAAGATACATTTATTGGATTAGATGCGTAGACTTTAGCTAATAGCTCCCGGCCAGGGCAAGTTTTTTCTATTTGCTGTCTCCTATTTCTGTCTCCACTTCAAAGAAAGGGAAATCCCCCGAAAATGCCACCCCTTAAAATAAAGAAGAAGAAAATATGTTCGCCACCCTTAACATCGTTGTTCTTACACATTTCCGTTGGATAATTCAAAGAAAGTCGTGACTACCTGGTCCAATTAAAAGACGGGCACGAAATATGCGCGCGAATATCAGCAGACGCGATCAAGGGGGAAACTTAATAGGACACAAACCAACAAGTTACATTTATTGAATCAGTGTCGTAGCCTAGGTTAAGTATCCCTCGTGGGGCCAACAAGTTACATTCATTGAATCAGTGGCGTAGCCTAGGGCAAGTACCTCCCTCTTGGGGCCTACATGTTACAATCATTTGATCAGTGGCGTAGCCTAGGGCAAGTACCACCTTTGTGGTTTCAACAAGTTAAATTCATTGGATCAGTGTGGTGGCCTAAATCAAGTACCTCCATCGTGGGTCCAACAAGTTACAATCATTCAATCAGTGGCTTAGCCTAGGGCCAGTAACTCCCTCATGGGGCAAACAAAGATACATTTATTGGATCAGTGGCGTAGCCTACGTCCAGAGCATCCCTTGATGGGTCAACAAGTTACATTCATTGGATCAGTGGCGTAGCCTAGGGAAAGTACCTCCCTCGTGGGACCAACAAGTTACATTCATTGGATCAGTGTCGTAGCCTAGGGAAAGTACCTCCCTCGTGGGACCAACAAGTTACATTCATTGGATCAGTGGCCTAGCCTAGGGAAAGTACCTCCCTCGTGGGACCAACAAGTTACATTCATTGGATCAGTGGCGTAGCCTAGGGAAAGTACCTCCCTCGTGGGACCAACAAGTTACATTTATTGGATCAGTGGCGTAGCCTAGGGAAAGTACCTCCCTCGTGGGACCAACAAGTTACGTTCATTGGATCAGTGGCGTAGCCTAGGGAAAGTACCTCCCTCATGGGACCAACAAGTTACATTCATTGGATCAGTGGCGTAGCCTAGGGAAAGTACCTCCCTCGTGGGACCAACAAGTTACATTTATTGGATCAGTGGCGTAGCCTAGGGAAAGTACCTCCCTGGTGGGACCAACAAGTTACGTTCATTGGATCAGTGGCGTAGCCTAGGGAAAGTACCTCACTCGTGGGACCAACAAGTTACATTCATTGAATTAGTGGCGTAGTCTAGGGCAAGTACCTCCCTCATTGGTCCACCAAGTTATATTCATTGAATTAGTGGCGTAGTCTAGGGCAAGTACCTCCCTCATTGGTCCACCAAGTTATATTCATTGAATTAGTGGCGTAGTCTAGGGCAAGTACCTCTCTCATTGGTCCACCAAGTTATATTCATTGAATTAGTGGCGTAGCCTAGGGCAAGTACCTCTCTCATTGGTCCACCAAGTTATATTCATTAACTTAGAGGCGTAGTCTAGGGCAAGTACCTCTCTCATTGGTCCACCAAGTTATATTCATTGAATTAGTGGCGTAGTCTAGGGCAAGTACCTCTCTCATTGGTCCACCAAGTTATATTCATTGAATTAGTGGCGTAGTCTAGGGCAAGTACCTCTCTCATTGGTCCACCAAGTTATATTCATTGAATTAGTGGCGTAGTCTAGGGCAAGTACCTCTCTCATTGGTCCACCAAGTTATATTCATTGAATTAGTGGCGTAGTCTAGGGCAAGTACCTCCCTCATTGGTCCACCAAGTTATATTCATTGAATTAGTGGCGTAGTCTAGGGCAAGTACCTCTCTCATTGGTCCACCAAGTTATATTCATTGAATTAGTGGCGTAGTCTAGGGCAAGTACCTCCCTCATTGGTCCACCAAGTTATATTCATTGAATTAGTGGCGTAGCCTAGTTGAAGTATCTTCCTCATAAGCCCAACAAATTACATTCATTGGATCAGTGGCGTAGACTTGAGCAAATAGCTCCCGGCCAGGACAAGCTTTTTCTATTTGCTGTCTCCTATTTCTGTTTCCACTTCCAAGAAAGGGATAACCCCGAAATGCCACCCCTTAAAATAAAGAAGCAGAAAAAATGTGCACCCCCCTTAACATTGCCGTTCCTACACCTTTCCGTTGGATAATTCAAAGAAAGTCGTCACTACCTGGTCCGATTAAAAGACGGGCACGAAATGTGCGCGCGAAAATCAGCAAACGCCATCAAGGGGGAAACTTAATAGGACACAAACCAACATGTTACATTTATTGAATCAGTGTCGTAGCCTAGGTTAAGTACCTCTCTCGTGGGGCCAATAAGTTACATTTATTTGATCAGCCTCTCTCGTGGGATCAATAAGTTACATTCATTTGATCAGCCTCTCTCGTGGGGCCAATAAGTTACATTCATTTGATCAGCCTCTCTCGTGGGGCCAATAAGTTACATTTATTTGATCAGCCTCTCTCGTGGGGCCAATAAGTTACATTTATTTGATCAGTGACATAGCCTAGGGCAAGTACCTCCCTCATGGGGCAAACAAGTTACAATCATTCGATCAATGGCGTTGCCTAGGACTTGTACCTCTGTCATTGGTCCAACAAGTTATATTCATTGAATTAGTGGCGTAGCCTAGGGCAAGTACCTTCCTCATGGGCCCAACAAATGACATTCATTGGATCAGTGGCGTAGACTTGAGTAAATAGCTCCCAGCCAGGACAAGCTTTTTCTTTTTGCTGTCTCCTATTTCTGTCTCCACTTCCAAGAAAGTGAAATCCCCCGAAAATGCCACCCTTTAAAATAAAGAAGAAGCAAAAATGTGCGCCCCCCTTAACATTGCCGTTCCTACACATTTCCGTTGGATAATTCAAAGAAAGTTGTCACTACCTGGTCCAATTAAAAGACGGGCACGAAATATGCGCGCGAAAATCAGCAGACGCGATCAATGGGGAAACTGAATAGGACACAAACCAAACTACATATCATCGCCTGTGAACCGTGAAAACGTAAGAGAGAGAAGGTACACGGTTGGATGGTTGGAGGTGGCTCAGTGTAAGCGACGCTAAAAAAGTAGAATGGACGTCATAACTGCCCCACATGGCAAGTCATGAAATATCAGAGAAGGTTTGGAGTGGGGAGGGGGGAATTTAACATCATGTGAAACTAAATGATCAACAAAAAATCAAACCCAGTGTTCAACAACTAAACAAAGACAATGTTCAATAAGAAAACAAACACAATACTCAACAACAAACCAAACACAATGTTCAACAACAAACCAAACACAATGTTCAACAACAAACCAAACTCAATACTCAACAACAAACCAAACACAATGTTCAACAACAAACCAAACACAATGTTCAACAACAAAAGAAACACAATGTTACAGAATAAACCAAGCACAATGTTCAACAACAAATTAAAGTTAATGTTGAACAAACAAAGCAAACGCAATTTTCAAAACAAACCAAGACAAAGTACTTTGACCGTAACAACACTGTGAAAGGCTCCAGTCTTCACTTGTAACGATAGGTCCCTTGTGGTAACGTATCTATGTGGATATGTGTGTAAGCTATTTGGTGCGTCAACTGTGTAGTGTGTCAACTGTTCGATGCAGAAAGTGTTTGACGAATGAACTGTTTGATGAATGGATGGTTTAGCGTGTGAACTGTCTGACGGGTTTGGTGTCTAAACGAAAGAATCGTTACACGCCTTTTTGGAGAATGTCTTTCGATTAAATAATATATTCAGATGTATTGATCACACAAAAATATAAATAATAAGAACAGGCCCCCAAGGTTGAAATGGATGGGGCTGGGTAGGAATGGGTGGGACAAAGGGTGGGTGGGGCGTACGGTGGTTTGGGCGTGGGTGGGACGGAGGGTTTATTGGACGTAGGGTTTGTAGGGTGGAAGATTGGTGGTAATCTAAATGTTCCAATGCAATTCGTGGGTTTTATAACCATTCGGTTATGAGAGTGTTGGATTGCCATCGAGATTCTGTCGATTAAAAAGACACAGAGAGTTTGTGTCAATAAAACATGGTGTTGAATCGATCATTGGGAGATATTGGAGATGTGAACGTTGTTCTATATTTATGATGTCAAATGAACGTATCAAGTGAAAAGAAATGTAAATGATAAAACTAATGTGCTAAAATCAAAAATGTGTTATTTTGATCTCATTCGTGCCCATTTTCTCCCTCTCTTCCCCCCTCTCCCCCCTCTCTCTCTCTCTCTCTCTCTCTCTCTCTCTCTTTATTCTCTCTTATATTATATGTTTTCCAATGATCTCTTTCTCTCTTTATCACTCTATTTATCAATCACTTCTTATCTCCCTCTCACTATTTCTCTCGTGATCTGACCTGACTCTTTCTTTATCTCTATTTTAACGCTCTCATCTATCTCTTTATCTCATCTCTATTCAACTTTCTTTCTCTTAAACATTTTTATCTTCACTTTCTGCCCCCCTCTCTCTCTCTTTATATCTCTCTTTATGTTTTTCCCTTTTCTTTCCCTTTACCTCACGTTCTCATTTTCTTGCTTTCGTTTCATCTCTCTCTATTTCTCACATTCTTCTATTTATTAAAATATTTCTCTCTCTCTCTCTCTCTCTCTCTCTCTCTTTCTTCCCTTTCGTT
>CAXITT010001320.1:66589-69089 GCA_964033795.1 Lymnaea stagnalis | reverse complement strand
CTCACAAACGGGTCGTGACACACAGGTTGAGAACCGCTGCCCTAAAAACTAAGTTTTAATAAAATTTAATAGCCTAGCCATCCAACCCCCATGAAGTATGTTAAATGAAGGATTGCGTTTAAGCTGAGTGAAGCCCCGCTCAATTAAATTGTTGAACACGACCAAATATAGATTTCATTAAATAACGCCTATTGCATTCTTTGGTGGAAAAATTAATTCAAGACCTGATCTCATCTTGTAAGAAACACGGTATTTTCGTATACTGTGCAAAAGATATGAATGTTATTGTTTACTTTATACAGCACCACTGAACCATCCATATGTTTACAAAAGTTTGACTAGAGCACTGATTCATCCCATTGCTTACAACAGTTTAGTTCTGAACCTTGTCTTGGTCTACACAACTTTTAATCATGCTATTCCTTTGATTACACAACGTTTGATTACGTCATCCTTTTGTTTAAACCCATTTTGGTTACGTCATAACTTTACATACACTACTTTTGATTACACCATCCCTGTGCTTATAAAACATTTGATTACGTCATCCTTTTTACTTGCACAACGTTTGAGATTATGATGAACGTGTAAAAAAAAAAAAAACAACAAAAAAACAGTGATGTCCTGAGATTAAAAATTATTACATAAAACACAAACAATACAAACACACACACAAACACGCACACATAAAATAGGTCTTTGATTCATCTCGATCAGTTGAAATGTTTGTCAATCTATGAACTAAGACTAACTAGGAAATTATTTGTTACCAGAAGCCTGGACAATAGGGTGCATATATATATACATAATATGTAATATATTATGTTAAACTTGACACTTGGCGTGTATATATATATCAAGTAACATAACACTTACGATGTGTATGTGAGTCAGAAACTAAAACTCATGTGACGTGGATGTTTAAAAAAGGACAAAGTTCACAAAACTCATTGTAACAAAGACTTACTTCGTTACTTATTTTTAAATAAAAAACGTTTATTTAATTTTTTATAAAACTACGTTATCATTATATATTTTTTAAAAGTGTATTTAAGTGTATTAATTAAACATGCCATCCTTATGGCGATTATTTCATAAAAAGACTATCATTTTTGTTAGCATTTTTACAATTGTAATATAACATTGCCATTTTAAAAAAAAAAAATAATAATAATAATTTAAAACAATTTAAAAAAGATTATGTTCCCTTGAACATTTTCAAATGAAACGTTTAAAAAGGTCATGAATTTTTACGATAGATATCAGAGAGCCTTCAAAGAACACCAAACAGTTTGACATTTCTTCTTTCAGTGTGGCGCCGTTCTCATAGTTCATTAAAAGGGTTTGTTGAAGCCGATGGTGAAAGCCACTGACACGTCTTCCTCCTTTGTGTAAGGGACAACTCAAGCACTGGCAGACGCCCCGAACGTTAAGGACTCAATGTAGCAAGTCTCCATCCTGGATGAATCATTCAAAATCAACTCTTTGTTTAAACCCTCAGATTTAAGAAGAAAGCCGCTGGAACTCTCCTTTATGGACATCTGAAACACAAAAGTCAGAATTAAAGTAAAACATAAACAAGATGTAAATAATTTTCAATTTTTTAAAATGATGTATTATAAGGAAATGACCCTTGTGACCAACGCTGGCCTTTAGGGTGAGTTACCTGCGACCTCGTACAGGGCGCATTGGGTGGCTTGGGGCGCCCAATAAATATTAAAATTCCCTTAGTTTATTAAAGTGAAGTGTGAACCTTGATTCTTTAAATTCAATCACTTTTCATGCAATCAAGTTCCATACAATCAAGTTCCATACAATCAAGTTCCATACAATCAAGTTCTATACAATCAAGTTCCATACAATCAAGTTCCATACAATCAATTTCCATACAATCAAGTTCCATACAATCAAGTTCCATACAATCAAGTTCCATACAATCAAGTTCCATACACTGAAAGTTACATTCTTAATGTGGATAGTAACACTGGATAAATTGGTTTTGAGCCCTTAATATAAAGAATAAGAAGAAGAAGACTGGGCTTGGCAATTATCGTGGAAATGGAACAAATTACTCTAGAAAAACTGTCTAAATTAATGTGCATGCCAAATTTCGTGTGGTTAGCTTAATATATAGCATCATAGCACATGTTTATAGCCTACGTCCTTATTGGAAAAACATCGGACCATTCAGAGTTAGAGAAGGGCGGGGGCCTAATGGGTGCCATGCACGGGGCGAAAGTTTGCCTACCTTGGCGTTGTTGTGTCGGCAGGTTGTCAAAGTTTACCTAAGGTTTGCGTTGTTGTGTCGGCAGGTTGTCAAAGTTTACCTAAGGTTGGCGTTGTTGTGTCGGCAGGTTGTCAAAGTTTACCTACGGTTGGCGTTGTTGTGTCGGCAGGTTGTCAAAGTTTACCTAAGGTTGGCGTTGTTGTGTCGGCAGGTTGTCAAAGTTTACCTAAGGTTGGCGTTGTTGTGTCGGCAGGTTGTCAAAGTTTACCTAAG